>CAXIWF010001458.1:0-25179 GCA_964036045.1 Eutreptiella sp. 'Long Island Sound 2002' | reverse complement strand
GCAAAGATGCCCAACCATCTTCGTTGCGTGGTAAAGTGTATTATATTTTGCAGTTAGCCATATCACAAATCGATCCACACGAGCTATTCGTTGCTGAATTACACGACGCCATCGCCGATCCTACATTCTGTGGCATTACAATATGTATCACACGCGCAATGGATTATCACTCAACTGTGAATGAAGATGTTACTCGAGCCGATTTCATATGTATGCTGGAGAGGGTTCAAAGCAGCAGTACGAGGCTGATGGCTGCTTACACTGTGATGTTGCCTTTCACTGCCGTTATGTCCGTACTACCAGCACCGAACGTATTATTTCTGGCCAATATTATGCGTTTATATTATCTTTGGATGAGTAAAAGTAGTTCACAAATGTTACTGTCTTGTATAACCACCCCGGGAACGTCCAACGATAACATTGGAAATGGAAACGATGCCGCGATCACGAGTAGTTCGGTTTTCGTTTCGTTTCAGTCTTTACATGTTGAATCACCGCAATCATTCGAAAAAGACGGGACTGGTGGGACTGAACTTCCTCAAAACAAGTGTATTAAGTGTCAAGATACAGCCAAAAATGACGTTTTTACTTCGGAACAAGTTTCGAATGAATGGCAAAGTCTCGGAGATGATTATATACGGAGCTGTTTAAGGGCATTGGGAGTCAGATGTGCTTCCGAAGAAGAGTCTGTTGGTTCAAATGATGAAGCAAATCATATTTCACCGGTGAAAACCAGTAGTGATAGTTTCAACTGCGACCCTGTTGTACCCCGGGAGGACTCGGCACTTAAGGCCGACACATTTGGAATTGTGGTCACACCGGAGCATTCGGATGCTTACAACCCGACGGATACCATATCAGTGACTGATATTTCACTTGAGACAGCAGAACTCAAGATCAGAAACTATTTCAAATATTTCAAACTCCTTTCGTCGGGCTGAGAGTAAAATCATGCATGTCTGGGTCTAATAGCATCACACTGTACTGTGATGCTAAGCACTGCAATGCTACTGTAAAGTTATATGCCAGTGGTTACCGTATAAACCTGGGTCACTAAAATGTTGTTAGTCCTGAAAAAAATTATCTCGCAATTCAGTTTCATAGTGATTTTTAATTAATAGAATTTATCAACCTATGACTTAATTATGGTTTGCAAGCGTGTCCACCGATAGGTTCTAACCTCAGCTGCCACACAGCAATCATGCTAGCAAAAGACAGCTTTACACTTGAATAGTGCGCTCTCGTACTGACTGATTACCACACTTGAGCGCGTTCTTTGGCTCTAGCAGGGACTGCAGTTGCCGCTGTAGCTGTAGCTGTAGCTGCAGCTTTCTTCTCTTTCAGTTTCTTCTTTGCCAGGTAGCCAGACATGCCCTGCAGATACAGGTCTCGTCCGTGTTTCTTCCCCTGTCCAAGCTGCTCCTGCTGCTGCTTATCATCGCCCCTCAGAGCAGCTTGCTCGCCATGCCCTCCTTCCGAAACAGGTCCGCTGCTGGAAAGCACAGCGTCTAGATCGTCCACCTCTAAGGCCATCTCTCGCTCACCTCCGCCTCGCTCAGCATCTTCCTCCTCTATTTCGGAATCATCATCTCCATCATCTCTAACTCCGACAGGAGACTGGTGGTGAGCCGGACGATGGGGTTGTTGACGGTGCCCGCTGCTCAAGGCGCACCAGGGGTCTCGAGGGTGATTGTTGCGGTGGTGAAGATTGGGGCGCCCAGCTCTGTCACTATAATCCCCGCCTGCTGGCTCCTGTGGCGCGACCCGCAGTGTGACTCCCCTTCCAGCCCCCAATATAGCACCACCCCGACCAGTGCCACCACCACCGCCGCCGCCACCTCCAGCATCGCCACTCACAGCGCCAGCTTTTACAGCATTCAGCGTGAGGCGTGATATGAAGCCATTGGCCTGCGCTATCTGCTGCTGCTTGTGGCTTTCATGCTGCCGGAACCCACCCATCTCTGAGGTGGTACGATTGTTCAAGTAAGTGAACAACCGTGGATCAGTGAAGTACTCTGCGAACGTGGTACATTCCCTAGATCCCAGAGAGCTTTCGTCGAGGAAGTCACCCCGACCTCCAGCTTCCTTCAACTCAGTGATGCCACCACCACCGCCACCAGCACCAGCGCCAGGAGCAACCGAACTAGCACTAACCCCACTTACTCGCGAGCTATGGAATAGCTGTTGTTGTTGCTGCTGCACTGAGGGTGAGACACGACCAGAGCGCGGACTACCCGGCTGCTGCTGCAACTTGATCTGCACTAAAGCCGCTTCGATATCACGCGCAAACTGTTCCTGCGTACTCTCCGAGGCCTGCGAGGCAGCTGCCGTGTCTAAAGTAACCTTCGGTCTAGGTAACGCCTGAAGTAACTCGTTACCTTCCGACTCTTCAATTTCGGGACGGTATTGCGAGCGGCGAATGTCCACACCAGAAGATCGAAGATTCATTGTGCCGCCAATGCGAGCAGGGATCATGGGAATAGATATCTCACGGAATTTCGACACAGTTTTACTGGAAACCCCACACACCACAGCGTCAAGTCGCTCACGCTGCATTTGCTCTCGAATTTCTTCTGAATTCTTCGCGTTGTTGAATACGCTGCGGTTTTGTCGGCGTGTGTGTCTACGGCCACCACCTGTCCCACCCTCAACCTCACCGTCACTTGCACCCCCGCCCACTCTGCCAGCACTAGCACCTCCATCTTCATCTTCGTCTTCACCTCCAACGCCTCCCTGTCGAGTCCGGTAGCGTTTCATGTCCTCCCTCCCCTGCTGCATCTGCCGTTGGTTCCGTTCCGTCAGCGCCTCTCTTGCCAGCCGAGCCATCTCCTGCTCCAACCGCTCCTCCTCCGCGCGCTCTCGAGCCACCATATCACGCTGACTCTTGGGCGCTTCGAAATAGCCACGACGTGCGCGCCTCAGTGCTTCAGGCATGGGAGGGCGTGGCAGCATCGGGTATTTGTTCAAGTAGCTACGAAGGAGCAAACGACCGTCTACAAAGGCAGCAGAGCCGACGCCAGCCCAGCCCCCTCCTCCCCCTCCTCCTTCACCACCTCCTCCTATGCCACTGCCAGGACCGCCAGCACCGATGACGTTGCCGGTAGGGCCTTGAGCGTTGTTAGTGGCATTGATTAGGTACGCGAAGGGGTCTTCCTCGTCTGCAGCAGTGAAGCGGTTGGCACCATACGGGAAGTAACCCCTGGCGAGAGCTTCCCGAGTGCAAACATCGAGCATATCCAGCAGCTCAATCGTCTTATCGCCCTTCAGTGACAATTCCATTGAGTTCACAGATATCGATAGTTCGTAGTCTGTATGCAGGAATCAGGTGGAAATTGGTGGCATGCAGATTAAATAAATATCATGAAAACCACATGTTTAAGGAGTTAAAACCAAATAATGAATATTTTACTTATTGTTACCTTCAGGTTTTATTTGATACTCAAAACCACCTCCGTCCGCACCGCTTTCCTCTTCGTCGCCATGCTTTTGCTGCGCAGTCAGCTGGTACTCCTGAATATCCCACAGCGGAATCGAGCACTGCACCACCCATTCCTCGGGGTCCAGGAACACAAGTCCAAACGCTGACGCCGCTACTAGCACTTCCCACTCAGGTGATACAGCAGCTGCAGCAGAACGTGAGTTGGGTTGGTGATGAACAGGATCGGCCCCAGCTCTGGCATCTGCCTCGTCGTCTAGTACCAACGTAGCGGGTGCAAAGAAGCTGCCGTAGAGCGGACAGGCTGCGCGTAGGTAATGTACGTATCCACGCTTGAGCAGGTAGCGGTACTTGGGGGACGCAACTGGCACCTTCGTCTCGAGCGCCACTGCGTGAAACTTGATGATCCACTCCAGAAGTGTCTCTGTGTCAAGCATGCCAGCCTCGATTCCAAGTAGGTCTATGAGGCGGAGTAGATTGGCGTAGTAGTCATCGCTGAGGGGTAGGTCGGCCTCAGTGAGCGGCTCGAATTTGAGCGGAGGCTTCTCGAATGTTTCCTCTTGCTCTACTGATGACTGATACTCGCTTGACTCGTCATCTGCGGCGTTAAAGTCACTATCGCCGTCGTCATCATCATCATCGTCGAGGGCAGCAAGAGCAGCAGCATCATCGTCGTCATCATCATCGTCGTCGTCGTCATCAGTATCAGAACCGTTAACACTACCATTTGTTCCTTTCTTCTTCTTCTTTCCCTTTCCGTCGACATTTAGATCAGGTAAGCTCTCTTCGTCATCTGTCACGGCACCTTCTACTGCAGCTGCAGCCGTGCCGCCAATGTGTGTAGCAAGATGCTTCGGAGCAAACTTGTAGCAGGGGCGGATTGCAATGTTGACATTATCTACAACTTCGTCAGCAGCGTCGCCCCAACGGACTGGATCTTCATCCAGCCAGCAAAGGGACAACTGCATCGCCACCAAAAAGTGTAGACAGTCCCTACTGACTGGGTAAAGTCGCGAGTTGACGTAGCGAGTGTCCTCTGCGTAGATCAGGTCCAATCGAGCGTGATCAGACGGTAGTGGCTGGTGGGTGGCATCAGTGAGCCATTCCTGCCACATGTGGTGCATGGCGTTGACATCTCTGTCACTGACTTGATTGTCGAACAGCTCGAAGTCGTCCGCAAATGATTCGGTGGTCATCCCAACCTGTCGCCTCAAGATGAGAGTGGTGCTGTATGGAAACAAGTTGGTAATATTGCGGAACTGGTGATTGTTGTTCTGCGTCTCATCGCCGGCTTGTTCATCCGCCACGTGTTGAAGAAGCAGGTTCCACTGCAGATCAGCTTCCCAGCCGATGCAAGCCGCCCCTTCGGGTTGCACAGGGACCTTTTGAAGATCGATGTCGCTCTGTTCTTCATTGTAGTCACTATCCCCAACACGGTAGAAAGCAAAGCCGCGGAAGAGGGCTAGAACACGATTGAGCTTGGATTCGCGCGAAAAGTAACTGCTGGTGCGATGGGCGCTCCCTGCTGCTGATTGAACTACACCTGCATTTGTTCCTGCCCCGGTTCCTGCGCCCGATGCACCAGCACCAGCACCGGAACCCGCACCGGTGGAGATGTTCCCCTCGCTCTCAGTGCGGGTGCGAGATAGGGAACCGTGCTCATGATGAGCATCGGCAGTCTGAGCATCAACTTTCTTCTTCTTGGATGTTATAAACTCGTTGGCACTGACTCCGAATTGGTCATTGACGATGCTCGCATCCACCATACGGTAGCTGTGGTGGTACTGCTGGTAGTAAGTGTCCTCCGGAAGCAGACGGTCATAAATATAGACCAGGAGAGACTCAGCGGTGTCGCACTGACCGTAAGGAATAGAGATATGTAGAACAGAACCAGTCATGAGCACAATATCTAGATCCAGGCCTTGCTGACGGTAAATGCGCTCCACCATAGGCGCGGTCACCACCGTGCTGAGCTCGAGCGGGCCGCCCAAATAGATGGACTTCGCTCGCAACCCCTTGCTGCTCTTCCGCTTCAGTTGGGATGGAGTGCCTCCGCCAGCCATGCTATTGAGTGCGTTGGCCGCGGCGGAAGCTCCCGGGGATATCGTGCCGTCGTGTACTCCGTGATGCAGCTTGTGACTTATAACTGCTTCAGCGGTCTCAAGTAGCTTGGAACAGTAGATCATGACTTTCAAGCAGAACTCCCGTCCTCGCACAGTCTCTTCGTGGGTCTCTTCATTGAACTCACTGGCAGCGGAGGAGCCTTCGAAATCCTTGCCAGGACTATCTGCCGTAGCAGCTAAACCAGCAACAGCGGAGGAAAGTCCTAGGCCACCAGAGCCATCGCCAGCTACAACGGACAACACGCTACCACGTTTAGGGCTGCCCGCGCCCGCCCCATCAACGAATGTAGAACCATGAGGTTCGGCAGTTATACCACTGGCTCCTGCTGCTCCTCCTGCGGGATGCTGGAAGATACTGTCGCTCACAGCTGCCGCCATACGCGTCACCTCCCGCACTCGGGCATGGTGCAGGAAATCCAGCGTATCCTCCACTTCCGTAGCCACGTAGTTCTTAAGGAAGGGCAGCGCCTCCGCAGTCGGGAGGAAGGCGTGTAAGTACACGCTGAGCAGCAGCCAGCCGCGCATCCAACTGCGCTGCGATGGATTGCTCGAGAGTTGTTTTACAAGCTGCAAGTAGATTTCATTGCGTATTCCGCAATACCGACGGCTGGCGGCATCCACCAAATCCATGACGATGCCAGTGACATCAACCGCTCGAGCGCGTAACACAGAACCTTTCTTCCCAGGTTTCGAAAGGGAACTCAGCGATTTATCCCCCATTATAACCTGAAGAATGTGGAAAGCTTCTAGGTACAGATGCTGGTCCAATGCGTCTGGGCTGGAGTTATCGTACTTCAAGAGGGACTTCTGCAGCAGGTGTGGCGAGAATATCATCGAGTCATCTGCGGTGGTGTGCTTGTTACGCCGTTGGAAAGCCGCCCCAAGGCTGAATCCTTTGCTGTTCGAAAGAGCAGAATAGAGCCGAAGTTGCTTGAACTTGGTCACCTGGAACTGCGGATTCCGTGGGTTGTGCGCATGTGTCAAGCGTAACGGGTCAGTGTAGAGCGCAATGCCTGAGACCTTATCGGAGTGGATCCCATCCAGCATAGCGGCGAGAGCTTCCTTCTGGTCGGTGGAAGAGAAGGAAGATGCGCGAGTGAGGCGCCCCCCTCCATCCGCCTGTAGCAGGGTAACGGTGCGGTGCGCCAGTTGGATGATAAGTCTAGCCAGATCCATGGGCTCCGTCTCGACCATGAGCAAGGCGCTGCAAGCTAGGGCATGCTTGGCAAGCTTGGGCATGGAGGATGGAGGACGCCCGGAGGTGACCATGCGTAGCATCCGATATCCAGTATGCTGCAGCATCACAGCGACAAGCTGATATCGCTGCTTAGTCGTGAAGGTTGTCAGTTCCACCTTGGTGAGCTGTGCGAAGGTCTTCAGAAAGATGCCCTCATCATGTAAGTAGAGGGCGCCGCGTGCTCGCAGTAGCAGCTGGTCGAGCTCCGACTTGTTGGCCAGGGCAATTACTGTGCGGTAGGCTGGGATATGTGGGTCTACACTTAGCTGCTCCGCCAGTGAAACGAGATCGTGGAGCTGACCGCGGGGCACCAGCAGCGCCGCGAAGCGTAGATCTTTCTTTATGTTCTTGCCGCGTAGAAGGGAGATGCAAGTCTTGGCGTGTGCCAGTAGGTCCGGGGTGATGGCAATCTGCAGCTCATTAGCAACGCTTAACGTGCGCAACAGCAGCTCTAGCGACTGCAGGCGGATGCCCTTACGCACAGCGACTTCCAGCTCGTGTGTCTTGGCATGCAGCACGTGACGCCTTGCTTCGGCCAGTAGGTCAGGGTCAATCAGACTGATGTCACGCCCTTCCTCTAGCTCGATGCAGTGCTTTCGGCCCCCGCATTCCCTAGGATTCATGCGCCGAACCCCGCCACCCAGCACGCGGATAGTGCCCTTACGCTCCCCCCGTGGCCGCGTGTAGTAAGAAAGCATAGCAGCATGTAGCACGAAATAGCGCTGGCGCCATCCGCGTACGTGGCCCTGGTCGTTGCGGGCTGCCTTCTCCATTGTTCCCGTGAAGAACATCTCCGCCTCGTTGAAGTTACCATCGTAGTCAGCGATGCTATCACGTAAATGGCCGTCGCAGCAGGCTTGTAGGTACTTCATCCACTCGTCCTGGACATATGCGGATGGAGCGGACATTATCAGCTTGCCGGTGCCACGGCCGACTAGAAGCTTGCCAAGCTTGATTACGTCATTTTGATCGATTAGCTGTTGAATAGCCTTTTCTTGCTTTAGCACGCCTTGGAACTGCCGCATGTGGCGATTAATCATCTGTGAAGATTTTGTATTGCAAAATAAAAAGATGCTATTAGAAAATTAAAAAAGATGATGTTATGCACTTCTGTTACATTATCACATAATTAAAAGACGAGGAACTGACACAACGATTGCAAACCATCAGAAAAATAAAATATGTCGTTCACATTCACCTTAAGACTGTGCGCAAGAGTTGGATCTAATTCAAGTTTGAGCGCAGTTGCGCGTCGCAACAGTTGCATCATTTCGCCAATATTGACGGAGACTCCTTCCTTGATGGCGACGCAGAGTTTCAGAAGGCGGTTGCGCACCGATGCATCTTCTAATAACTTAACCGAGCGGGAGTGGATCTTCCGGCAAAGAGCCGGATTGAGAGCAGGGAATCGCCATCCCATTTTCCGGATTTTCTCAAATAAAGGATCGAGGGAGGGCAGTTCTTCTTTGCGCATGGCATCTAGCACCGGTCGGAGCAGTTCAATCGGCTGCTTGCTGGCTTCATTCAGCGCGCTCACAGCCCCGCGCACAAAGTCGCTGAAATAGTAGTTATACGCAGCGAAGGCAAGAGCTTGGTCTAGTGCCTCGATATTCTTTGCCTTAGCAGCCTGGTGCAGTTGCTCTCGTACTGCGTTACTGTCATTTACTGCCGTTTGGGCGGCAATGGTCTCCGGTAGGAAAAGGAACTCATCAGTCATGGCGTGATTCAGGTCGTACAGCTTGGTCTCCAATGCACCCATCTCGCGGGAAATCAACAGGTTGGAGAACAACGCTCTATGTTTGATAGTGGGCATCGCTTCCATCGCCAAGACTGAAAGTTGCGACCCAGAACTGGCTGTTTTAAGCGCCTTCGCCACAAGTTTTTGTCTAAGGTCGACTGCTTGGAACATCTCGGGGCCGGAGTAGCCTAGCTTGCCGCAGGCTAACAGGTACTCCTCGACCATGCTAAGCTCAGAGAAGGACTGCGCCATAGCCTCGATATCGCGGAAGCGGCGGCGTAGACCCAGAACTTCCGAGCGCAGACGTTGTGCGTAGACTAAAGCCTGCCCGCCAAGCTCGGCTAGCTCAGTGGTGATGTTTAGAGTTGGGCCTGATGATGCCCCCCACACTGTTGCTTTGCCTGCTGCCATTGCTACGGCTGTCAGCGGGGATGATCCAGCTGTGGCGGCAGCGTTAGCGATGGAAATACCGGCAGCAGCTGCCGCAGCACACTCTTGTTGCATCTGCTCAATTATCCCACCAATTTTGTCAACGTCCCGTTTAAACATGGCATCGAAGAGCAACTGACGGTAATGCACGGCACGGAATACTTTCGACTCTGGATGCAATGCGCGACGTAGTGCCAGCTTGGGCACGTCCCGATGCTTGATGTGGCCGAAGGATCCCTCCCAGAACTTCGCTTGCAGGCCGGAAATAGAGCGTTCTTTGTACAGCAAGCGAACAGCTTGCACGAGGCGTTCGTTGCTTTCGCGGAGCTGACGCTTCCGAGTAATACGCTGACGGTGCGCTTCAGTGGCATTGGAGAAATCCCCATTTCCCAGACCGCCTTCGCCATCCTCATCATCACCGTCGCCATCTGTCTGCGCGAATGGATTGTGCGCTGTGGTGTATTTACTACGGCGGGACCGGATTCCCAGTTCGAGGAAGTCGTCGTCATCGTCATCGTCAACTACACCACCACTACCACCACCACCACCAGCAGCAGTACCACCAGCAGAAGCAGCTAGGGTAGATGGGTCTTGACCACCAGGAAGGCTGCCGAGATGGTCCGCTTCGTGACTACTGGCATCACTCGTACGCCGTCGAGGGCGAAAAGCCACAATCGTCTGTGCATCTGTAACGAGGCCCCCATTCCCCCCACCCCCTCCGCGACCAAGATTAATGTGATGCTCGGCTCTACGTAAGCCGACTTCAAAGTACTCGTCATCATCGGTGTCGTCAGGGGCACCGTAACCCTCCAGCTGAGAGAGATCTACGGGTGTCAGCGGCGGCATGTAGCAGCCATCCAGACCGCTTCCGCCGAAAGCCGCCTGCTTGATGAACACATGGCATGTGAGGAACGGCTCTACGGAGGCGGCCGCTTGATGCCCCACTGTATCATGGTCGATATCCATGGAATCAGGGCCGGGAGCAGCACCAGTGCACGGTGTCTTCTGTTGTGCGGTGTAGCCTGGGTTGGGGTACTTCATGTAAAAGGTACGTACTCCAAACATGCGCAGTACAGCGTGGGACTGCTCGGCCAGCTCCCGGAGAGCCTGCACAACCTGCACTACGGGGCGGACGTTGGCCTCATCGTAAAGGTCAAGGGATAGTTCCACAGCGCGTTCTACTCGGTCAGATGTCTTGAGTAGATCTGCGTTCATGATGATGTGACGCACTATATCACGAGCAGATCCGACAATGCGGTTCAGCGAGTAGAAGTAACTATTGTCTTTGCGCACGCTCAATCGACTGGGTAGGACTTCTGTCACTGTAAATACCATAAAGTATTGTTTGGGGGAAAGTTCATGACCTGTGTTGCCTCCTGCATGGAGAGGACGAGCGTTGGGCTGCCCAGCACCACTAGCACCTGCAGTCGCGCCGGCTGCACCAACTGCAGCACCAGAGGAAGTTTTGGTGGCCTCTGGAGGTTCCCAGGAGCAAGAGAGTAGCAGGAGTTGAGCGGGATCGCAGCGTAGACTCCCAGCCAACTCATCTAGCAGTTCCTGTGGAGACCGCAAATACCCCGGCAATGTGATGCGCATGCAGATTATGGGGTGCTGCGATGCTGCTGTAAGGTCTGCTGCCTCTTCTTCGGTGGTGATGCGTCGCCCTCTGTCTGCTACTATAGCAAGACTGGTGGAGGTCGGGTCAAGGTTGCCAGCGAATCGGTAGGTGTCATTGAGTCGCTGAAGAGCATCTCTGCCACCTCCACCTCTTGCAGCAGCAGCCACAGCTACAGTGATTGAGGTTGATACTGGGTCCCCTTCCCTGTCGCTCGCAGTATATAAAAGCCTACGCCGCATTACAATCCCACTGAGGTTGGCAATCCCCGAGACGTGCATCAACGATGACTTGAGCGCCTTAAGAGAGAGGCACTCAGCACGGTCGCAATCCTGGGTGATGCCGCCGATACGTAGGTACATACCTTGGCCAGAGCGAGTTCTTTGATGGCTGTCGTGATGCCAGGAAACTGCCTTGATGAGATTCTGCAAGGAAAGAGTGTCCTCGAAGCCACAGCCCTGCACACCAAGAAAATTCAATGTGGAACATTGTTTCAGGGCATTTGCTATTTCCCTCAAGCCTGCCTCGCTTATACCGCAGAATGACACGTCGATATGCTGGATGTGGGATGGGATGTTCATCATAAGCAATGCCGCGAAGACGGCTATCTGATCACCCATACTGTTATGAGAAAAATCAATAGAGAGTAACTTCGAGCGGTTGTTCGCCAAGTTCTTTATCCAGACACTGGAAGATCGTTCTGTGAACCTATTCCTGGACAAGTTGATATGTCGGAGTTCTGCCATCTTGCACAGAGCACTGCTTAGCTCCTCAGCACAGGTGTTACCGACCTGATTGTTACAGATTGAGAAGTCTGTCATGTAGCTACACTTCTGAAGTGATGCAGCGAGAAGCTTAGCCCCATTCGAGGAGATAAAATTATCGTCCAATGACAAAACTCCGAGAAAAGTAGACTGTTCGATGATGCTCCCAAGCATAGGAACGAGACTATCCTTCAGCTGGACATTTTCTAACACAAGAGAATGCAGCATAGAACCATGGGGAAAGCTGAGTTGATAGTACATTGATACTGTGGATAGTACCCGCTTGCTTAGGGGAATATCCCTGATAGTGACCGAGTCATCTATTCGCTCGCGCAATGCATCGAATATAGTTGGATATGGCAGTGTGTCGTGCACAATGCTAGAAGCAATAAAATTAGTCCTCTTTATGCTCAAATTTATCTCAGTAACCCAATCCTGACGAATATCCTCATCTTCAGAAGCCATTTTTACTGTGAGCAAATGGTCATTGCTTTTGAGCACTATGCGGAATGGATATAACGTTGGTTTCTTCTTGCGTTTGATTGAGTGGGTTATATCAACCTCATGGGGAATAATACCGGCACCAAATACCCAGCCGCATGTATCACCAGTCATGCGTAGTAAGTTGTTGATATTTGAGTACTGGTCAGGCTCGCGAGTAAACCATTTTAACCCACAAAACGGAAATGAAATGAAAAAGCGTTCAGTGAAAGTGTTGGTGGCTACTCCTAGTTGCTCCTCCTCGACGAAAAGGTAACCGCGCATGATCGTTTTGGATTCAGAATATGTGCTCAAACGGGCTCTAGCGCACTGAAGAAATAGATGTCAGTGAAAAAAATTGTTTTGCTTATACTACGATTATTCCATCTTTTTCAACAGCAGAGCAAGGCATTTTTGCTTCAGGTATTTTTACGAGTAAATTATGATATTAAAAACAATTCCATATGAAATCTACATCGTATCTTTTTCAACAGCAGAGCAAGGCATTTTTACTTCAGGTATTTTTTACGAGTAAATCATAATTTACTCTAATTATTATGATAATGTATTTTAAATTATTATGATAATTTAAAATACCTGAAGTAAAAATGCCTTGCTCTGCTGTTGAAAAAGATACGATGTAGATTTCATATGGAATTGTTTTTAATAATTAGTTGTCCTTTTTAGAAACTTTATTAAAGCATCTATACAGCATGTAACGTTTATGCCACAAGATCCCAAGATCCCCGATATCTAGATTAGTACTTTGAGTTCAGTTTTTTTGTATCGTACATTTTAAACTAAAGAAAACGTACAGTCTTGACGTCATGATTGTTGCAAAATTTACGTGACGTAACTTATTCCCTGCTGGATTCCAATAGTACTGTAGGGATTCGGTCGTGTGTCATAACCATGCTTGAATCAAAAATATAGAGATTTTTTTGCATCGAAATTGCCGTAAATTGATGAATTTGTGGATCGATTTCCATATAGAGTTGTGATTGAAAGAAGAAGCTGTTGCGGATCAAAATGAAATCCATCGATTTGAATTCGGAGGTATCCGGTGGTGGGCCGTATGATGGATTAGATAAGCCATCAGTGAAATATTATCAGGCTTCAACCCTACAAAAGGTAGCAGGGATAATTGCTTTTGGGACTGCAGTAGCCTCTATGGTTATGACGGCAATTTGGATGGCTAATTCACAGACTGACAAAATGTATCTTGGTGGGCTCAATTGGGACGATCTAGTATTCAACTGGCACCCGGTATTAATGGTAAGTTTCTATAACAATGTGCAGTTAATCACGCGCTATCTGGTTAATAAGAGAACAAAATTACCAATGTTGTATTTGATTGTGGTTTCGCATCGTAGGTTCATTGTATTTGATTGTGGTTTCTAAAGGCGCGATGATCGCGCCTGATTGGCAATTTACTGTTTTCTTACTATTCTCTACATGACAAATTATGTCGATTTCCCTTGAGAATACAGGTCAGTGGGATGGTTTTTAGCTTCGTCACGAGTCTTCTCACTTATCGACTTATTCCCTTGCCCAAGTTTATAACCAAAGCGCTCCACGTTTTCTTCCATACTGCCGCCATCTGCTGTATTTCCATCGGACTTACAGCCGTGTTTACTGGCAACAACTACACCAATAAAAACACTGAAGGAGTCTACTATCCAAATTTTTACTCGCTGCACTCTATGCTCGGGATCACAGCTGTGTCTCTTTATGGCCTCAATTATTTGATTGGGATTGTGACCTTCTTGATACCCAGAGTCAGTGCAGACATCCGCAAGTCATTCCTACCCCACCATGTGTTTATTGGTACATTCGCATTATTCGCAGCAACCTTCGCGGTCGAGACTGGGATTATGGAGCTAGCTACCGAGCTCGGCTGCTCCTATGACGTGACCAGCGCAGACTGGAATCCTGCTGAGAATTATCATAAGCTTCCGGATGGATGCAGACTAGCCAATGGTATTGGAGTTATGGTACTGATTACAATGTTCTTTTGCTCCTTTGCCCTTTTTGGTCCCAGCGGGAACACACACACACACAGTGGGGGTGGTGCAAGGGCATCGGAAACCCAAATGTCGACCACAAACAATACCCTTCTGACTGGTAGTCACTATATCACCAGCAACTACTAAGCCTTGGAGAACTAAGAGAGGGTAGCTTAGCTAAATGGTATCAGGATATCTGCTGCTACTTAAATAGTCGGGACTATAATTAACATTTACTATGTGGATGCATCGTAGTTATATGATGATGAAAGAGGTATAGATATATCCTATTCGGCTATGTTATTACTTTGTCTGTTCTGTACAAATTAAGGTTTCACCAAACTCAAGCACGTCATCGAACGTAACTTTTGGCAGAAAAATAATAATCAGATTAATCATCTTCTTCTGCCAAAAGTACACAACTGTGTCACTCGTATTGATGAAGAAAAAACAAAGAAAAGAGCACAGTTTCACTTGAATCAAATTTGAAACAGTTAGGCACGTGACGACTATAATTAGCAGATATGATTTTTTTTTGCCCAGCTCGCATACTCAGCTCGCAGACTCAGCTCGCACACGCAGCTCATTTTATTTTCGCCCTGTGGCCTCATCAATGTTTACACTTCTTCCCATGATATTGCACTCTTGCATTTCATCGCACACCTACAAGGAAAAACAGGGACAAGGACAGGGACATAATAGAGTTTGTTTTTGGTGAAGGCATATTATACTTCTGAAGTACATTTATATAGTCCCCATCAGGCAGCATGTCAAATAACATCAAATGATTTGATCGCCCATATCATTAGATTTTGATCGGCATGTAACAATGAAAACAATATGTAAGAAACGACAATATCAAGACGACAAAAAATTGTATCGTATATACCACTACCAGAGTACCCTAATGTCCAACCTTATCAGCGACGGCTCTGTCGTGGAAATCAACATAGGCAAAACCTCTACTCCGGCCACTGTCCATATCCCTCGCCAGCCTCACCCCAGACACGACCTTCCTACCGTCAGCAGCAGCAGCAGTAAACTTCTCAATTTCCATCTCTAACATTTGTTCATTCACACCATAGGCAAGATTTCCAAAGCGAAGCGTACAGACAGCGGTATTTCGGAAATCACCCCCGTTTCTTTGGTCTCTATGGCCGCTGCTGCGCCGGCCCTTCGCCTTGGTAGACTCCCGACCCCTTCGCAGTGGCCCTTGACTGCTCAGACTGCTACTTCTACCACTACTCCTACTCCATGCTTTGCCACTACTACCACTGCCATTACTGTTCCATGTCTTACCACTGCCACTAGTACCACTGCCAGTACGGTCCTGGTATGTGCGAGACTGAGAAGTGAGATACTGCTCAACTTCTGAATCTTCCAGCATAAAGGCATCCAAATCAAAGCTATTTGCATTTTCACTTCCACTTTCCCCCTTTCCCTTTCCTTTCAACTTACCTTCTCCCTCTGCCATTCTAACGTTTAGGGGGTGATAAGTAGTGCCAGGGGGGGTGGGGCTTGGTTTGACACGGGTACGAGTGGGATCCCGGGTTGTTGGGGCAGAGGCGGGCCCGGCGACGGAACTGAAGGAATCAGCAGACACATCACCAGCCTGTAGCTGGGCCTTCCGAAGACGCTGTTGGCGTCGCGCGGGATCTGCGTAGTCGAGTCTAAGGGCGCGACCAACTACCTTGAAGCCTCTAAGCCGGTTCAGAGAAGTATGCGCCTCTTCCTCCGAGTTGAACTCTATGTAGCCGTAGCCTTTACTCTCCCCTGCATCGTCGGTTGCGATGCGCACATCAACAATGCAATCTCGCATCAATTGTTTCTTCAGGGCATTCAACAGGATCAATGGCGTCACCATGCTGGGAAGATTACCGACAAATAAGGTTACGTCATCATTGCGGGCTTTGCGCCCCAGGCGGGCAGTCCCTCGCCCGATAATGACCGTCGGTGAGTGGGACGTTACATCCAATCCAGATGCATTGTCAGATCCACGAGAAGAGGAAGCGCTACCCTTAACAGCTGCTCTACGTGGTTCAGTAAAACCAGTAGCAGAGGCAGTAACAGCAGCTGGTATACTCTTTGGTAGACCGCGTGTATTAAGCATCTCGTCGTTAAGATTGGATGCGGCTGCTTGTTTAGCTTGGTCGCGCTGGTCTTCGTCTACAAGCACCGTGCTAAACAGTCCAGGTTTGACGAGCCCCTCCTTATAAAGAGCACCAACTGTATTTTTAAATTCACGCTTACTGATGCCGTGAAAATACGCAGCTACTTCTGAAGGTCTGCTTTTATCGCCAACCGGGATCTCTCCCGATGGTGATCCCTCAATTGCATCCAGAACTAATGCCCTCAATTCCATCGCCCTAGTCTTTCCGACGGGCCGCAATGCCACGTCAATCCGACCATCTTCTCTCACACGCTCCACAAAGCCATCCAGTTTTTCTTCCAAGATCACATCCTCACCACCACGCTTATTACGGAGCATTGCGATTTCGCTCTGTAGAACTAGGCCACGAGCAGTTCCGCCAACAATTTCCACTGAGGCCCCTAGAGGGCCGAACTGAATCACCTCGATACGTATCTTTTGTCCACGGGTATATGAAGAATTAAAAACAGCGTCTCCGGCGGTGGAAGCGGTTGCATTTACACCTGTATTGTCATCGATGGTGTTCTCTATTTCTGCCGTAGTGGCTGCGCTATTGCTTGGAGGAGTTCCATATGATGGTGCACAATACAGACGACCAGCTGGTACCAGAAACTGATAAGACTTTGAAAAAGTGCGACTAACTGCAAACATGTCGATAAAAGATGATGCACAGAAGTTAGGTAACCGCCTAATACTCTGAAGCTTTCCAAGTGCGCCCGACAATGCATGTATTCTCGATGCCATGATGATGGTAATATAAAGGTACAAAGCAGTAAAGGTTAAAGTCTGGGATGATTTCAGCATCTGTGTGCGACCAGAAAACAGCTGGAAATTATTTATAGAAATTCACGATGTTATTCGTACGAGACGGCTACGTATCCTAGCAGAACTATACCGTTTGTGTGTTTGGTTACTCAAGCAGTTAAATACATTACGCAGAAAAGCTGCTATACTTAACGCTCATAAACCCGAAGCACAAGGGAAAAGATCGACTTATATACCGTATCGGCGCAAATACAGTAAATGGCTATTCCTCATTTCGAGTACTCGTAGATTAAATTTGACTGAGTTGAGTCTAAGACTGTGTGTTACGATTCTGGGATCCTGGGATTCTGGGATTGATGGTGGAATTCCAGCAATTCTGGAACCCATTTAATGGGTTTTCAACATTTTCGCCAAATTTAGAACCCATTTGGGTATTACTGTACTGTATAGTTCCAGCAACTGGGTTTATAAACCGCGTATGTGAACGGTTAAACGGTTGCCAACCGTTCAGTGATGGTTGAGCTTTTTAAGATTTTCTGCAAAGTGCTGGGATGTGCAGATGTGAATATAGTTTGCTCCGTAATAAACTTTTGTAAGTAAATTTACTCGTACTTCTCATTGCAGTCTAGGCAACCAATTTTCTGTAATAAAATTCTACTTCGAAGTACTTTAAAACATTTAAGTAATATCTAGATTCGACTTACAATGGGGGACGACTATTATTCCTATGACTACGACGAAAACTATGATGAGATCAGTCTAGTTCGGAAATTTCACGATCTCCCGCATCTGAATTCAGATTTGGAGAGTCAATCAAAAGAGTTTGACATACGTTACGAGGACACTTGGCCTGGAAATAATTACACAGATTCCCTGCTTACAGTACCCGTCATCTGTGGATGCATCGGGATTCTGCTACTTATATTACTACAGATATATCTGTGCATTAGTTTTTCTAATGGATCTCCTCGGCCCAATGGCAACCGTAAAAACAGTAAATCCCAGCCTTGGTGTTCGGGAAAACGCATCTTCGCGATAATAGTGCTTGTAGCATTCACTATCGGGGCTCTGACTGTATCACAACTGCCACTATCTGGCAATGCCGAGCTGGGCCGTGGCGTAAGTCATATGAAGGATGGACTTGACTTTCTGCAGGAAACTTTCGACGATTTGGAAAGTGACGGTGAGGACATGGTCGACGATGGTAACACCGTATTGGATGAGTTCAGTTCTGCTGCCAGTTCTGGATGCCCATTAGCCAACAATCTCAATGAGTTCATGGAGGACTACCTTAAAGCAGCTGATTCTTACCTTGACAATGTGAATAACGTTCCTGGTGAGATTCGACTTTACACTAAAGGTATCAACAGATGGTTGGTCAACTTCAAAAACCAGTGGTTGTGGCCCATCTACGCTGTTTCGATGGTCACGATTGTGCTTATGCTGCTCGGGGGGCTTTTCAAATGCAACTTCTTCACTTCATTCGGCTACGTGCTTGGCATTCCATTGCTGCTGGCGTGTTTGATTTTCGTCACGATTATGTTCTCTACTCTGGTAAGTCATTCCAATCGACTCCACCGTAGCCTCATGCTTGGTAAATCTAATTGCATTCTTGACATCTTTCTCCACAGTCCGGATGCTTTGCTTCTGTTTTTCATCTAGGGGACAGGAGAGGTTTTATTGAAATATTAAAATCGGTAGTGATGGTATTTATCTAGACCATACCATCACTACTGATTTTAATATTTTAAATAAAACCTCCCCTGCCCCCCTAGTGTGTGTGGGAGAGGGGGGGGGTGTACTTGTGGTGGTACAAATATAATATTATACATCGAGATTACTATTATAATATTGTAACATTGCAAACGTATTCACAGATCGGCGTGGCTGACTTTTGCATGAGTCCGGCGAAGCACCTACTGTACGTCATAAAGCGCCGTAATCTCGATGTCTACGATTACTACCTCACCTGCGAGGGCCAGAGCCCATTTCAGGAGGACCTCGATGACGCGTCTTTCTACGCACAGGAGGCAGAAAATGGCGTCAATACCCTGCTTGCCGGTCCGTGCGCTGGTAATGCGGCCCTGCAAGACGCTCGGGATACCATCAACGGTATCCAGGACACCATCGTCGACGTTGAGGATTTGGCTGAGTGTGATCCCATACAGGACGAGGCTCTGGATACACTCTACGAGGGATTCTGCAAGAAGACCTTCAGAGGGGTGTATGGGATATGGCTCGGCCAGTATCTTTCCGCTGCGTTTCTGCTCGTGCTAATTCTGACTGCCAGTCTCTCCTATTGCTCCTGCTGCAACGCACCGATTCCACCGGACGACGACGATGATGACGAGCTGCAAGAGAGTGACCGCAGTTCTCGTCGCAGTAACGGTGACAGAAGCGGAGGTGGGGGTAGCAATCGCATTGAAATCCAGCTTACGACAGTGGGTGGGAGCCGCGGTAGCCGCGGACAAGGCCAGAATCAGATTGACAGAGACAACAGTTTCTTCGAAATTGGCGATGTACACGAACATTCAGGCACCGTGGTGGTTGCGGATGCTGACGTTGTTGTGCTGGGGGCTGATACTTCGACGGGTAAAAATGCTGAAGCGCGCCCCTCTGCTCCTCCTCAACACTAATCATCTGTCTTGACGATTTTTACCCACATTGCAGAGTCGTAGTGGGGTTGGCAGATGCTTACGTGTTTGAGCTGGGGGCTGACAATGCTTCTGATCTTTGTAATTCCTCTGATAATCTTGGAGAAACTTCTATAAAGGTCCCTGCTGAAGCCCAAAACGGATTTGTTGAGGTAATCTTATATGGGCCCGTGATGGTGTACTAATGCCCGCAGAATTCTTAGAGTTTGGTTCGCAGGTTCATGTTATGGCTCGATCTTATTATTGATACTAGTTATTTGGTATTATGTCTGTGCTTGCATCTGTATGAGATGATGTGGATTGCTTGGTTCACCCATACAATATATTGATCACTTATGTAATTATAATAACGTATGGTGTCTTGATCCCTTCTGGTGAATTGAATTTTAAATTGTGGCAAAACTTGATCGTTGATATAACAGGCAGCTAAGTTACGTGTACAATGATTCACTGGCCCGGAAAAAGCTGGGATATGTACCGTAATAACAGGTTAAACAATATCCATAATAACCGTAATAGCAAGGTTTAACAAGGCGCGTTTGATAATACTCGTATCTTTTTTTTGGTAAATTACACAAAGGTAATACCGGCCAGATGTCACCATATGTGAGCCTGAAGATAAGGTGCCATGACTCAAGTTATCAAGGGTGTTCTGCACAGCTAGTAGCTACTGGGCAACCCACTGAGTGCAATACAAGCGGGTACCTCTGGATTGGGGCTGAAGATAAGGTGCCATGACTCAAGTTATCAAGGGTGTGCTGCACAGCTAGTAGCTACTGGGGAACTACAAAACGACCCAGTGACTGCTATACAAGCGGGTACCTCTAGATTGGGGCTGGAGGTAAGGAGGCATTTGAAGTTGAAATTTATCTTCGAACAGTTAGAGTTGCAGCATGTCGCAATTTCACCTTGAAGTTCTTGAGTTCCACCAGCTTATCTGATTCCTGCTATAATTAGTTATTATAAGGCTGGAAGTCGTTGAAACAGTACTCTGGAAAGTCCAGAACTTCTGGACTGGATATCGCTCAGGCCCGATTATTATATAATAGTCTGAATATACGGTGACTATCATAGCATCTTCTGAAAATAGCTACTTCTAAGTACAAATGCTACTTATAATCGCTATAATAAGCTTCCGCAAGCTCTTCCTCTGACACCACACCTCCATCATAGAGAGCATTTTTGGCACAATGCAAGCAAGAGAACCCCAACTTCGGCTTACTGAATTTATCCCTTACGGCGGTCAGTATATAGTCCCATTCCAGATCAAGTTCTGCCAGCTGTTCCAACTCACTCCCAGATATAGTTAAAGTCCTATACTTTTCCTTCAGCTCATCGGGCACTTTATCGGGAACCTCTCCTGGGAGTAGCGACTCCTCATTTTCGTCGTCATCCTCTGCGTCGCTGCCTCGTTCTAATTCCACAGCAGCGGGCTTCTCAGAAATACCGGTGGTCTCCTCCATGCGATGCGTATGTAATATAAGTACAATCAGTAAGCGGCTAACTTGGATTTTCAAGCAGGACCAGACTGGGAATAAAATATTTACGATAGAATTCACGTAAAGATAATCCTGGTTTGCGTTAACCTCTACTCTCGACCTCGAAACATATTGATTGCCAGGATTCTGGGATTGCACCTTTTTTGCCCTCTGTTTTGTGTAAGTCTTACGAGTAAAGAGTAAAATATTTCCTGCAGTATAGCGACTCTAACTTATTATAAGCTTAGCACTGCTACACTGATATAATCATAATATAATCCGCAGGAGAGTGCCAAAGTATAAAAATTATCATCAAGATAAAGTCTCAGAGGATACTCCTCGAATTTTTTTTAATATTGAAGACATGTCTCATTTGTACTTCACTAGTTCATCGGGATCAGGAAAAGTTTCTTTGTATCATACATAACTTAAGCCCCAGCTCGGCGACAGAGCATCAGTATTTATCCGTTGGCTTCCTGTCTAAAATAAGGCCCTCCCCGAGCTGCCATCGATCATACTGCATGAACGCAGCAACCTTGCGCGCTGCGGGCAGCCCGTTCAGTTTAGCAGCCAGATGCAGCCTGAGGCACAATCTATTCCAGCTGAAGCTTCTGCAGTTGTAATATTTCCCCGTTGTCTATAAACCGGACATTAGGGCGCACGTCAGCATTTTGGTATTTCTTTGCGAGCTCTTTGATGGAGGCAGGGAAGGTAGTGGCTATCAGGCCATCAAAAGGCCAGCTTTGCCCAATAGAAAGGCACCCGTGCACACGGAAAAGAAAAAGTGGATCTCCTCGATCTTGCTTTGGATCCATTTAAGGAAGAGTCAGTTTTATGGTGCTCAGAGCTATTCCCACTGAAAACTTTATTGACATCAATTTGCTGCTGTGAAGCTGTAGTGTACACCAGTGCAGTCCCCCACACTCGGATGAGTCTTGCCCCCTCGGGAGGATTACTACCGATAGGAAGGCAAACAGCCACCTTGGGATTGTGAGATGCTTGGACTGGGTATTCCATTCAATCGATAATCAGGCGAGGTTACATATATTATATTTATATATTTCAATCACAATTAGAGATTAAATTATGGGGGGATTTAATTAGAGGTCTGCAGAGGTTACACAGCAGTCTGTTTTGAACTAGTTGTAACAGGAACACTGCGCAATTGTCAGAGCAATCCATGCCCGGCATTAGGGCCTAACTTGATCCTACACTCTTCTTCGCATTCGTTGCCTACCTGAGGTTTATATACCAAAGGTAGTAGTACAGTACTGCTTTTGAACCAGTTGTATAACTGCGCAATACGCGATTGGCATGTGTGTGAATTGACATCCAAAAGCACCCACCCTACCTATATGATGATCGATACACACGCACCTGCAATTCGATTGCAACTGGCGGATGTGCATTTTTAGAGTCACATTATGCAATTTTAAAATATACTCGACAGTGCTTCTACATCACCTGTTAGCTGCCAGTAGTACTACTGCTGCTACTGCTGTGGCGGCGGTTGCAATGATGTCTAGATAAGTATAACTGGCACCATCACTGCTTGTCTTGAACAGTGACAGAATCCATCGACACTGTAAGCGGTTGGGTGCTGATCGCATTCAGCTTCTCGACAGAAGTGTTGGTATCTCCACGTGCTCCGACCTGCGCTTCCTGCATTTCCTGTACTTCCCATGAGGAACTAGTAGGTTGAGTAGTTGGCTTTGAAGCTGATACTTGGGCGAATTCAGAGCCTTTGCTTGGGGGAGCAGGAGGCATCGAAGCATAAATGTTGTTTACCCCTTGGGCTGAATTTCTGTTGCCTATGTCTACTCCTCTGCCAAGACCACCTGCAACCCCATCAATACCCCTGCTGCTGCTACTACCACTACTACTACTAATACTGTTGATATTAGCACCACCACCACAACTAGCAGCTAGATCCTGCTGAGTTCCATTGCAATACTTGGCGGGTATTTTGACGGAGTTTGGCGCGATCGGTCCTAAGGCATCTATGGGCTTACTAAAGGGCAAAAGTCTGCTCTGCATTCGGAACTGAAGGGTACTAGTGCGGGCTATGGCGCGGAACTCTGCTTGTCTGTCATCTGCGGCGCTGTCCGACCACCTGGCTAGCTTGGTCAGGCGCCGGCTAAGACGCTTGCGTAGCGATTCTGCGCGAGGGAGAGGAGGGTGGGGAAAGACAGACAAAGAGAAAGAGAGTGAAAGAGGGTATCTCCCATTAAAATCATCACGATATCATCCCCCCCCCCCCAATAAGGTGAAGTGAAACTAATTGCGGGATAGTATGTGGATTTTCTCCATATCAAATTGACAATAGTTATACTATAATAGCGCGGGGGTGGAGGCGAGGGTGGGTTTTGGTAGAGGGGGGTGGGGGGTGGGGCGTGCTCGATCATGAGAGGATTCTCTGTAACATACCTATTTGACCTTCTATTTTTCTATCTTTGTCTACCTTTGAGCAACCCGGTAAATGGAGCACCTCCTGTCACACAATATCGGTCAGATTACATGTCATCGGTGCGTAAATTTAAATAAGCGACCGTAACTTACGGAAAAGTCAGACACATTTAATAGAATAAGCACTTCTTTTTAAAAGCACTTCAGAATAATCATTCATATTACCATGAGTTGGGATATTTTGAGGATGGTGCGAGCATTCTTGTCGGCTAAATTACGAGCAGCGTCGTATTTCAGTACCGGAGGACGAGCAACAGTCTTGACAACTGTTGTTGATTTGGCAGCATTCTTACGTGGCCGTCCCATGCCTGATTCTAGTCTGAACTGTTGTTCTTCTCAATCCTTAGCGTGACACCAAAAAGCCCTGCGATAAATTACTCGAAACAAAATCTACATATAAGCTTACGAAATGGAAATCCTGCTCCAATCCCTTTGAAATCCCAGCAGGAATCCCTCTCTCGCTCTGCTGTGGAATCCTGTCGTTGCAACCTGTTCAACATTTTTTTGAAAATGTGTGTCACGGGATCCTGGGATCATGCTCTAAACACGCGTTTCAGGTTTCGTGCATGAAAAATAAAGTATATCTGGATTCCCACAGCCACCTTGACCAAACTGAGTTCGCTAAATTTACTAAATTTACGATTGTAGCAAAGCTTACTCGTACTCGTAAAGCTTTAGCTCCCACGAAGTACTCATAATTTTGAATTTGCTCGCGCGAAGTACCTCCGAATATCTCACAAGATACTTTTGCCTTAAGCTGTAGCTCATAATGCCGCCCAAGAAGGGCAAGTTTTTTGAGACCACAGTGGTGGTTCGCGACGTCCAAGTAAGATATGGCGAGGGATACTCGCTGACCCAGCGTCCGAAAAAGAAGAAAGTTAAAAAATATGACGATGTCATGCCTACTGGGATTGACGACGGAAAGGGTGCCCAAAAACTGCTGAACTCGTACGTCAAAGAAGTTTTTGGTACCAAGCAGCAGCCTCCTCACACCACCGTGAAGTGGGAATCTTTCACAGATAATTTTACCAATAGTAACTTCGTTGATCAATCAAAGCATTTGCAATTGAAAAATATGCCTCTCAAGTCCCAAGTGGCTCGTCAACAGGCGTTAGTTGCATATCAGCCACATGAAAAAAAGGTGCTATATATCGACCTCTCGAAGCGACTCAAGCGTGACGATTGTTTCCTAATTCGTGCTCGCTTAAGCCACGAAGGTATGGATGATGAATCCTTGAAGCTTCTAGCGCACGCAATTACACGAAACACCCGCTTACAGCATCTTATGCTACATGACAATAAGATAACGGATGCAGGTATAAAAGAACTGTGTCTGGCTTTGCACTGGCATCCCTCGATCCACACGATCTGGCTTGGTCTCAACAAGATCACAGACATTGGTGCACGTCATATCGGCAAGCTTATGAAGTATAGTCAGTCGCTAAGGGAATTAAACCTTGCGAATAAGTGGCCCTCTGAGGTGTGGCACCAGAACGAATTTGAACTTCATCCGCATATCTCGTATATTGGAGCCCAGTATCTGGCCTCACAACTGAATAAAGGCTGCGGTTTGACGAGTCTAAATCTTGTCAATCAGCGTATACGTGATGATGGAGCTATATACATATTTAAAACCCTGAAGAATAGCAGTTTGAGGGTGCTCAATATTGCAGGTAATGATGTCTCAGATAGGTGCTGTGAAGAGCTTAGAACTGCACTTGAGTTGAACCCTGTGCTGGAGAAGATTGTGCTGTCCAACAATGGCATAGAGGATAATGGTGGGATTAACCTTGCACATGGTTTCGCTGAAAATACCGTTCTTCGAGTCTGTGACCTGGG
>CAXIWF010001457.1:0-18012 GCA_964036045.1 Eutreptiella sp. 'Long Island Sound 2002' | reverse complement strand
CCAGGCTGGACCGGAGGGACTCGGGTGTAACCGCCGCTGTGTGGGGGAAGGAAAAATACCTGACGAACCCACGGGGCGTCCCTATCCCTCCGCGGCCCAGGCTGGACCGGAGGGACTCGGGTGTAACCGCCGCTGTGTGGGGGGAGGAAGAATACGTGACGAACCCACGGGGCGTCCCTATCCCTCCGCGGCCCACGCTGGACCGGAGGGACTCGGGTGTAACCGCCGCTGTGTGGGGGGAGGAAGAATACCTGACGAACCCACGGGGCGTCCCTATCCCTCCGCGGCCCAGGCTGAACCGGAGGGACTCGGGTGTAACCGCCGCTGTGTGGGGGAAGGAAAAATACCTGACGAACCCATGGGGCGTCCCTATCCCTCCGCGGCCCAGGCTGGACCGGAGGGACTCGGGTGTAACCGCCGCTGTGTGGGGGAAGGAAAAATACCCGACGAACCCACGGGGCGTCCCTATCCCCCCGCGGCCCAGGCTGGACCGGAGGGACTCGGGTGTAACCGCCGCTGTGTGGGGGAAGGAAAAATACCTGACGAACCCACGGGGCGTCCCTATCCCTCCGCGGCCCAGGCTGGACCGGAGGGACTCGGGTGTAACCGCCGCCGCCTGGGGGAAGGAAAAATACCTGACGAACCCACGGGGCGTCCCTATCCCCCCGCGGCCCAGGCTGGACCGGAGGGACTCGGGTGTAACCGCCGCTGTGTGGGGGGAGGAAGAATACGTGACGAACCCACGGGGCGTCCCTATCCCTCCGCGGCCCAGGCTGGACCGGAGGGACTCGGGTGTAACCGCCGCTGTGTGGGGGGAGGAAGAATACCTGACGAACCCACGGGGCGTCCCTATCCCTCCGCGGCCCAGGCTGGACCGGAGGGACTCGGGTGTAACCGCCGCTGTGTGGGGGAAGGAAAAATACCTGACGAACCCACGGGGCGTCCCTATCCCCCCGCGGCCCAGGCTGGACCGGAGGGACTCGGGTGTAACCGCCGCTGTGTGGGGGGAGGAAGAATACGTGACGAACCCACGGGGCGTCCCTATCCCTCCGCGGCCCAGGCTGGACCGGAGGGACTCGGGTGTAACCGCCGCTGTGTGGGGGGAGGAAGAATACCTGACGAACCCACGGGGCGTCCCTATCCCTCCGCGGCCCAGGCTGGACCGGAGGGACTCGGGTGTAACCGCCGCTGTGTGGGGGAAGGAAAAATACCTGACGAACCCACGGGGCGTCCCTATCCCCCCGCGGCCCAGGCTGGACCGGAGGGACTCGGGTGTAACCGCCGCTGTGTGGGGGAAGGAAAAATACCTGACGAACCCACGGGGCGTCCCTATCCCCCCGCGGCCCAGGCTGGACCGGAGGGACTCGGGTGTAACCGCCGCTGTGTGGGGGAAGGAGCGTGGCTGTGAGGCCTGATGTCACGGTTGCCCCGCATTGCATTGTAGGGCAGGACCGGTAGCCCCCCGTGACATCAGGCCCCTGGCCGAAGGCCATAGTGGTTGTGCCCCAGGCCCGGACGGGCGTGGGATAGGACGATATCCCCACCCCATGATGTACCTGTGCAGAACACAAGGTGCAGTGGGTTGGGGTAGGGGAGCGCACACGAGCCCTGGAGAGGGCTGGGTCACAGGGGGACCCGGGTTACTCCCGCTTACCGCCACCCCCCGGTGGAGCCCGCCCTGTGCCATCGTGGCTCTCCCACGGTGGCCGGCGAGGGGTGGGGCGCGCGATCCCGTGCCCTGGCCGCCGCGGCTGGACCAGGGCACCCCCCAGATTGCGTGTTAGCCCGGGGGGGACCCCCCCCGGTTTCACCCCCACACCACGGTGAGGTCACGCGCCCCTGGGCAGCAGTGGGGGTACACACACACACACACACACACACACACACACACACACACACACACACACACACACACACACACACACACATACACACACACACACACACACACACACACACACACACACACACACACACACACACACACACACACACACACACGATTGAAGCAAGATGAACATGCAGACAAACAGAGCACGGCACTGGTCGCTAACGAATCTCGTTAGGCCGTAAGAAAGTAGAAGAAGGTGTGGAAGAGCATGCGGCTAGGCGCCTTTCTGTAGTACAGCAGGTACACAGTCAGCAGGCGCCAACGGGTGGGGCGGTCCACTTGTCGTGTCCACCCCTGCAAGTAGGAATACAAGGCCATGCCAAGGCCTGTGCCCCAGGATGTCCCTCACCCCGCCCTGCCCCGGCACACACGCACGCACGCACGCACGCACGCACGCACGCACGCACGCACGCACGCACGCACGCACGCACACACACACACACACACACACACAATTGTCAACAAACAGACGAGCACAATGCCAAGTCCCGATGTCAATTCCTCGTCAGCTGGTCATCAAACAAGACAAAGCATGTTCAACGCCAGTAGGCGCCTTTCTGCAGTACAGGGCGAGAGGAGGAGGCACATCCTGCACCCGTTCATGAAGGTCTCCAGCCCTCGGCAGCCGCGCAGAGCGCTAAGCCAAGGGCCTGCAAAGGACAGACGTAGATGTTATGCTGGTTCAGTACTGGGCTGTGGGAATGTTTTGGAGCCCTCACCTCCATGTCCCTGC
Organism: Eutreptiella sp. 'Long Island Sound 2002'; assembly: GCA_964036045.1. NCBI lineage: Eukaryota > Euglenozoa > Euglenophyceae > Eutreptiales > Eutreptiaceae > Eutreptiella > Eutreptiella sp. 'Long Island Sound 2002'. Next base: position 15,388 of record CAXIWF010001457.1, on the reverse strand, counting down.
ACTACTTTCACCGCCCTCCGAGGCTTGTGGAATTGTCAGTTCAACGGGGGGAAGAAAGAGAGAAAGAAAGAAGCCAGAAATGCACCATCATTGGTGCACTACACACACACACATTGGACTCCCAGGGCTTTTTACACTGACAGCTGTTGTCCCCGCACTCCTAGATCAGGGTGTAGACGGACACACACACACACACACACACACACACACACACACACACACACACACACACACAGTATAAGCAGCGGGCATTGCCAGTAACCCCAACTGACAAATCTGGTTGCAGGGGACAACCTTGTGCCAGGGCTGTCCTTAACGCAAAAAAAAAAAAATCCCGTCCAGAACCAGGTAATTTCAAAAGAGCCCGCGGGCACTCCATGTGCTCAACCATGGTTGTGGCAGTTGGCGGTTGGCGGTTGGCGGCAGTTGGCGGTTGGCAGTTGGCAACTGGCGGTTGGTGGCGGTTGGTGGTGGTTGGCGGCGGTTGGTGGCTGGCGGTTGGTGGTTGGAGGCAGTTGGCAGTGGTTGGCAGTTGGCGGTTGGTCGCCGCTGGCGGTTGGCGGCGGTTGGTGGCTGGCGGTTGGTGGCGGTTGGTGGTTGGCGGTTGGTGGCGGTTGGCAGTTGATGGGAGTTGGCGGTTGGCGGCTGGTGGTCCCTTGGGGCTGTCCTTAAGGGCTGTCCTTAGCAAAAAAAAAAAAAAAATCTCGTTCCTTAAGGACGCCCCTGCCTTGTGGTTCAGAAAAATTGCAAAATGTCCCCTTTTGAAACTAGGTGAGCTTGGTCTTGGACCAAATCAGGTGGGTACCTGCATAATCATTGTGGATGTTGCCGTTGAGCATACCAGTGATCTGGCGGCAAGGGAATGCAAGAGGTAAACAGATACGAGGTAAACAGATACAATAGGTAAACACCACACTCAATGATGTGACCGGCAAAAAAGGAACAAAATTTGCAACACAAACTGGCATTGCTTCCCTCATCATCAGTGGAAGCACACTGATACCGCCACTGAGTCGGGCATGAAGCCATGGTGATACCCAGTATGCTGCCTCCAAATGCAGACTGTGTGAAGGGAAACAGAACATACACATTGAGGAGGATTTTCGATGCCAAAGCGGTATGAAAAACATCACCCATGCACATTGTATTCTGATTGGCAAAAAATCTTTTGCACAACAATAGGGATCATAGCATCACCTTTATGGTACCCAACACATACCGCACAGACTAGGAGATTGCAAAGAATTGAAATACAACGGCTTCATCTCCCCTCCCATTTCAGGACTGGGGCCCTTAACCCCCGGCAGCTACAACACCCCAACCATATTGGGACCAAACGGCGTGCTACCCCCCCCCCCCCCGCCCCGATCGGCCACTTGGCTAAAGGGAGGCCCAAGCAATTGAGCCACTGTTCCGAAACCCATCGGACAGTTTTCAGGGGCTCCATCGACCCTCCCCTCGTCCAGCGATTGAAAGTCGGACTTCCCATGGACATGGGCCTAGGCAACCATGATTCAATGCAACAGTCTGAAAGCGATTGGGGTGCTATGCGCACTGCTGATCATGGTGTGCAGCCTGTCGATGTAGAAATAGCTCAAATGAGAACACAACAGGCTACAAATACAACTGAGATGAGTGGTCCAGCTAACACTCATCCAGCCTGTTACCAAAACATCCTTGATACTGGCGGCTAATGCCAGCACTTCCTCGGCCGTACCTCATCTTAAGGCCCTATATTCTCTAGTCATGCGTGTGTGTGCGTGTGTGTTTGGGGGGAGGTTGTAAAATCCTCAAGAAAATAACCCACAAAAAGATCCAGCAAATCCTAAGTATCCAGTGATTTGGTGGAATGCTGGTCACACGAGCAGCTGCAGTGGCTTGCAGAGGATCCTGTATCATTCATAATGTCCAATCCCAACCCGTCTCAAAGCAGACGTGTCTCCTGTGGTCGCAACAAGAGAGAAATGGCAGCGCAGACATGGGCATAGGTATGGGCTGGAGCACTAGCTGTCAACAGGGACGGCCCAAACGGAGGCGATGCAGATGCGGATGGGCAACTGCAGGGCATGGTTCTGAGCAAGGGCACAGGCACAGAGACACGGATACGCAGATGAAGGTGTGCACGGGGAGGACATAGGCCCTGGACACAGACCTGACAAACGCATTTTTCGTCAGCTGCTGCGCAGTCTTACCCTCCGGAGTTAGGGCGTCCAGCAAAACGCCCTTCGCCTTCAACAGCTTCACCACATCCGCCGCCTCGGGCGCCACCGACCGCATGCAAAGCACATGCAGCGGCGTAAGGCCCTCGTCATTCTTGATGTTGGGGTTGATGCCCTTTGTCTTGAGCAGCTGCTTGACAAACTGTACAACAGAGACACATCAGCAGCTGCGTGCACTCAGGATCAGCCTGTGCGGTTTGAGAGTCACCGGACAAACGGAACCCTTGCAATACGTGTGTTGGCACGTGAAATCGAAGCCCCTTTGCTTGACATCGTCGGCTGCTTGTGCTTGGTCAAAGAGGATAGCCCCAGGAGCTGGTCTAAACGCGTCCTGCGCCCTCTTTTATCTGTTTGAAAAGCCCCACTGGAAACGGCAGCTCTGCCCCCAAATGGCGACCACCTCCGGAATAGGCACTGGTCCCATCAACAACAACTGGCTCTTACTTTTTGGTCGCGGGGCAGTGGCAGCCCATGAGAGAGACTGCACTAGGGCTCCGGCACTCTCAAAGTGCAGCTGCTCCCACCAAAAAATCAACGGCAGCCACCCCGTCCCTACGCACAGGGGCTCTGTGACACGCACGGAAATCGGCGGAGGGCCATTGTACCCTCGATGCCTTCGTGACATGTATTGGGGTGAATGACCGTCGTGTGTGCCTCGGGATGCACCCGCCCTCAGAGGCGTTCTTGACTGGCCGGGACTCTGTTGAGGGGCAGGCGTACCGGTGGTCGGCAGTTTGCAGCGATCCCCGTCTGGATAATGCAGAAGGTGATGGCAATCGGCAGAACTGATGGCAATCGGCAGAGCCTGCCTGTCTCTCTCTTGTGTTGTCTGCTGAGTCTGAGCGGGTTCTGACCGGTCACTCAGACGTAGCAGACAAACGTCATTTGTTTGCACCGCTCGTACCCACTTGTTCGGTTTAAGGGTGGCAGAATTGCGGTTAACCGACGGCAGTGTACAGGCGGTCAAACGAGGGTGGCGGATGGTCAAATGAAGTCAGTTGGCTGTCACTTGACAGTCACCGGGGGGCTGGTGGTCTGTGGAGGTCCCGGTGCATCGGCAGTGGTCTATCTTTTGCATTTACCAACGATGACACTATTATTTCTCTTAGTCTTGACTGTTCCCGGTCCCCTTTCCATTTCGACTCTGAGCAATTCTGTTGGGGGTGGTGGCGGTGGTGCTGGTGGTTGCGTGCAGTGCTGGTGTTGCTGGCGGTGGTGAATTGCGGTGGTGATGGAGATGGCGATGGCACGCGGTGGAGGCGGTGGCGGCGCGCAGCAGCGGAGGTGGTGGCAATGGTGCACGGCGGCGGTGGCGATGGTGGTGGTGGTGGTGGTGGTGGTGGTGGTGGTGATGGCCAGCCACGGCATGGACGCACACGCTGAACAGGATCAGGCGTGCGTGTATTTGTACACCCTTGGGCGAGGGGGGTCCCACCCCCCGAGCCAAGGGGTGTGGCGCGTGAGCGGGTGGGTCTTCGCTCCTCCGCTCGTGCGTTGGGAGGGGCCCCGTGGGACTGGCCTAGGCCGAGCAGGCCTCTCTCGGCGGACGACCGGTGCAAACCGCCGACCACAACCCGTTTTGACCAATGCCCTCACTACTGAATAGGCCCCGCCACACCACTGACTAATCCGCGCTTGCCCTGTGGGAATGTCGGCTGAGCTTGCCAAGGAGAATATTGCAGCGACCTGCAGGGAGAGATCCGTGTCATGTAGTCACATATCCATTCTAGTGGCCGCAGTGCTCGACAATCACCGCCTCTACCTCCGTGTAAAGTCCGTGTGGGATGGTATTTGGGGCTAGGGGGCCCATGTTGGCAGATGGAGTCACCAGGGGCTCGCATCACATCGGGGTATTGGGGTCCTTTTCGGGGCTTGGAGTGTTCTCTTGTGCAATGGCAGCACCGGAATTGATGCTTGCTATCATATTTGGCGATTTGCAGACATACAGCACCCCCCACATTCGGGCAGTCCTCCCTTGTCTCCACCCGCAGCTGCCCCGAGTCCGTGATCCGGCCTCCCACAGTCATGAAACCTTCCAGAGCTGGGCAGTGTGAGACCGTCAATCAACGAAAGCGCTGAAACCCATCCGTGAGCGCATCGGTGACGGCCTAGTGGCGTTGGCAAAAGAAAGACTCGTAAAGAATAGCCTCTGGTTGGAGCCTGACAATGGGGAGTGGGTGAGGATTTGTGAGGCTGCTGGGCTTAACAACGTCCCCTCCATCCGCGACCCCATGTCGCGTGATGAAGATCAAGCAGATGATGAAACTGAGGGTGACAACAGCAGCAAGCAGCAAACGCTCGCTCGCGGGGGGTGGGGTCGGTGGCTGCCAGCCTTTGATGCTGGCATTCAGGCCGGTCCGTACCAGCCACGTCCGGAGGCGGGTGACTGTGGAAAACTTGACTACCGCAAGAGGCCATAACCCAACGCAACGCAACCCCAACACACTGCGGCAACCCCGGTGCCGGTGCCGGTGCAGTGCAACATGTGGCCTCAGGCAGCGCACCATGTCGTACGACGGCCACTGCACTGGCGGGAATGACGGGTGACACCTGGGGCAGGGCGCGCTGGCCCTGGAATACCTTACCTTCTCCCCTCAAGCAAAGCCTTGACCCAGCAAGCGTACAGCCATGCCACACCTGCAGGGGCGGGGTGCGTCGGCTACAGCACAGGTGCAGCAGTGTGTTGCCGTCCTCCCGCTGCTGTTGGTTTGGGTCGCAGCCCTTGGACAGCAGCAGCAGCACCAGCGAATACTTCAGATACTGCAGAGCGAAGAAGCTGGGCTCCAAGGCTTCGGCAGCTGAGAATGGGTGGGTCACGCGTGACAAGGGCCACAACGAAGGGTCAAATGCACACAACTTCATCATTGTTTGGGGGCGCCCTTGCACTGTGCGCGCACTGCGCGCTACTTTTTATACAAGGTTCCCCCTGAAGAGTCCCCAAGCACACCCCTTCCAAAGGCCCTTATATCACCCCTGCCTCAGGAGCATGTCCCACTGTAGACCCTGGGAGACCTCCTTCAGTGGGGGCGGGAGGTGGTCCATCTTCCACGAATGGGGGTGGGAGGATGGACCCGGGGGTGCTGGGTATGGCCGTCTAGCATAGCCCCGCTACCGACCGTCTTGGGATGAAGGCATGGTAGGTCTTGGCTAGCATGAAGGATCCTTGGCGTTGATCAAGCCCGTGAGGTCACCTTCGATTATAGTACTTGTAGTACTTAGACGTGATACAACACTAGGAGAGGATGCTGGATTGTCCCTCGACCTTGATCATGATCCTCAGGTCCGCAGCCGTGCATGCTCGGGGTCCCCATGATGGGGAGAAAACAACATGGATACATCACCTTTGCCTTCTCGAGGTCCCATGGCGGGGAGAAATCAACCTAGGAAAGAGTGGATGTGGTGGAAATGAGCAAAAAAGTGTCAAAAAAGGTGGAAATGGGTGAAACTACGTGAAAATCCAAAAATACCATATCCCCAATGTGGAAGAAGTATCAAAACCTATTCTCAAACAACGATGATGCCCCCCCTAGTATCACAAAGTATGGGTCTCTAGTACGGCCTCATGCCCAAATAGTTGCACTGCGCTTGCACTGCGCGTGCACTGCGCTAAGTGCGCCCCCTTTTGCTCCAGGGCTGTGCTGTGACGTCGATGTAACGTCTCCTCCAGTTGATGCGTCTAACCCTCCCGATGGTGGTCTCCTGAGCTCGACAGGGTTGATGAGGGGAAAGCGGATCACGGAGAGTTTGTGGAAGTTGCTGAAGGCCAACCAGGCGTTCAACACCTTTGAGTGGCTAATATAAGCCCCGCCACCCCCGGCACAACGACCAACAACGTTTGGCCGTGCGACCCCTGGGCCGTCGTTAGACAATGCGAAGGGGCAAAAAAGCGCCGGCTGACTGGGAGGTGGTCGTTGGACAAGCGGGAGGAAGGGAACACGCTATTCTTGGAATGGCTGATGCAGTCAGAGTTAGAGGCAGTCCCCACGTTCCGTCCAGCAGAGGCTATGACTCACATTCGGATCATGGCTCAAACTACGAGATGCAAGACAGAATTTGTGCCAAGTCCTCTTGTCTCGTTGCCTGGCCGATTGGGATCCGCCGCCCCATGCGCGCGCCGGTCGCGTGCAGCGCCTCCTCTGCGGACACAACCCCAGGGGAACGGTCTGCACTGTGGACCACGCAGGAGGTGTCCTGACGGAAGCTGACCTTCAAAGACCGCCCATTTTGCCGCCTTCCACACAACATAAAATGAATGGAATTGGCAGAAGATGAGGCAGTGCTGGAGCACCAGGAATTGCCTCCACTCAACCCCCACGTGCGTGTACTGTGCATACCTCCTGCCCCACCCCAGGGAAGACGGTCCCCAGCCACCCCCTTGGGGACGGTTGCCAAGTGACGGTCCCCCACCCCCCCTGGGGGAACCGCACTACCACCGTACACACACATTTTCAGGGACAGAAATTGAACTGCAAAATGAAAGAATACAGTGGCAGGACTGTCTTGCCTTCATGCTCATAAGAGATGCGGCGATATGCATCACCGTGCTCTGAAACCTGCGCCAAAACAGGTTCCCCTGTGGAGCGGAGGAACATTATATTCGTCCCAGGGGTAAACATGGTCGTGCTGTCAAATTCGATTTCAGCGAAAGTGAGTAAAATGTCCTGCCAAGAGTACAAGGGATACAGGTGGTAGTGCCTCAAAACACATTCACTCACACCAAGTGGCGGTCCCCCCTTCCCCCCCTCCCCGGGGAAGGACAAGGGGTGGGGCAGGACAGGGGGGGGGGGGGGGTTACTACTCCCTCTATATGCAGATCTCACAAAAACAGATATTTGCTATTCATTCGTGGGACAGATTTCGCAGGTACTGAGCTCCGTCTGGGGGAACATTTCGGACTTTCCGGTCCATGAAACTGCACAACGCATACCACAGGGGCACATGGCATGCGCCCACACATGGACACACAGACGCTGTTGTGCGCGCTGCCAGTCACTGAGAGCTCGAGACATGTGATGCCTGTCCACGGGACTGGCAACTTGTCCTGGAATCGACTTTGGACTATTGTTGGGGCTGTTCAGCTTTCGGAAAACATCGATGAAACGCGCTCGTGAAAACGCAGGTGAGCAGCCGACATTGTGGGTCTCCACCGAAAGCGGATTCCCATTGACGGCGCTTCACAGAACACGCATGTTGAAGGCACTGGACAAGTCAACCGCCAGAGCATCACCTCCCGTCAAGCACCTTACTGCCAGTCGCTGCCTGCCAACCGACATCCCCTGGCCGCCAACGGCCGTACGCTACTGACGCAGTGCCAGCAAATCGGACGCACTCACTGCCGGACCGCAGGAAAAGGGGTAGAAGACGCCCCACACACTACCTTCGAGCCACTGAACACTGCAAGCAGGCCTTGTTCCCGGGGGCACACACCCTCACGCATGGAGCCGTACAGCTGCCCGACCTCCTCGAAGACGTAGCTGACAATGTGGTGGTGGTCATAATAGACCGCCACGTGCAGAATGCTGCCCTCCACCCCCCCCGCGGCATAATGCGCCTGCAGAGCCTGCACCCGCGCCGACGGAGATTCGCGCAGCGCTGCCTTCAGGCCCTCCAGATCGCCGTCCTGAATGGCCCTCACAACCGCCGGGATCTCCATCCGCCTGCCCCCACGGCCGCTGACCCTCCAAGATCCGAAGGAAGGGCTGCAATGGCACAGGCCACACCACAATCACACCTTCACTTCGCGGTAAGAAAAAGAAAACAAATTCTGGAAGGGCATAACACATGCACTGTACGCAACTGAGGACAAGTAGCCCCCCCCCCCCCCCCAAGAACAACGGTAAAGGCACTGGAAATAACGGAACGGAGGGGCAGGACAGGCATCAACATCCCTGAAATACCATCCCCGGCCCCAAATTGCAGGAAAAACTCAAACTTCACAGACCACCAGAAAAAAAGAGCCGCCAAATTCCACAGTTTGAAAAGTTGTGGAAACAGCGCCCTTGTTAGAACGACTGTTCTCGCAAAGGGGGGAAGGGGGCTATGTCCCAGGGGTTTTTCAACAAGGTTCAGGAGAACTATAAAGATCCAGCTCGGTGCTCGTCACAAGTCTTGAGTGCCGAGCTGGGTCTTTCCCAGCGGAGGTCCACAACCCATTTTAGGGTCCAGGGCGAGCCATGTATTTTAGCAGCAGCCAGAAGCAGCGACCCCCCGAAATTATTGGTCCAACTGGAGGCCACGAGCTATGCGGCAGACCTCTGTTTCGGTCGGACGCCTATGAACGCAGACCACCGCCTCCGGAGCGCGGCTGGCCAACGGGGAACTAGAGTCGAGCCCCACTGGCACGGCTGTGGCATGGGCCAACAGCATCGCCAGTGGCATCCAATACAATGGCGATGGCTGCCACGCTGTCGAAAACGACCTCGCGTCCGTACGCACGCCTGTACGAAGCCAAGGCTGCGTGTGGCTGCGAAAATGGACACAGACAAAAAGGCTTCAACAGAGGGCCTTGCATGTGGAGCTGCTGCACAGAATGGCGACCCAAACACCAACACACCCTCCGAAGTGCAGGCGGCACATTATTCACCTTTGCAATCTGCACCCACGACCCGCGCATTTGAAACCCAAAACCATCGCTTGTCAACGGATCACTGCATTTGATGCCGAATTACAAATGACCCCCCGTGCGCAAGCCCGGCCGAAGTCAGGAGCACCGACGGATGGACGGGGGTTCCCGTGCCGTCACGGCCGAGGTTGTCTTCTACCCGACACACTGCGGGTGAGCGTGGGTTTGTGTGCTACATCGCGCTGGCGGTGGCGGAGGGTGGGTGGACCATTCGTCGGGGGTCCCAAATCCGGTCATTTTCAAAGTGCGCGCGCGTGCACCAGCGCTTCCGGACCCAGTGGGGGGCGGGTATTGGGCTCCCATGACGGCGGGCATGCGTTGTCCCGGATCGGTTGTACTGTTCCCTTGCGGCGGGGGTATGCCGCCCGGCAGGGAATGCCTCCTGGGGCCATTCGGATGTGTGGCCCGAATGCAGCGGGGAATCCGCAGCCACCACCCAAACACGGCTGTGTGCCCGCACAGGTCGCTGGCCGGCGTTGCTAGAAGTGCTTGACACTGTGTGGCGGTGCCCAGCATGTGAGAAGGAGCTGGCCCTGGAACCCCTTGGGCAGGGTCTAGGGGCTGGACCGCTCTTTTGGGCTGGGCTTGCCCTGGTCATGGAAGCGCTTTTGAGGGGAAAGGCAAGAGGCGGAAAATGGGGTCGAACGCCCCCCATCCCATCCCGGACCCAACAATGAATGTCTCCCATACGCTGCATCTTGCAGTCTTCTTCCCTGGTGGATACCAAGGGGTGGCGCGGAAAAATTTACGGAGTATGAGGGCATACCGAAGGAGAAGGGCATCAATCAGAAGCCTGTAGAGACAAGATTTAATTTTTTGAAGGTATTCTTCTTCAAATCCGGTGCATATAGAATCGGCTTACCAGAGTGGGAGCAAGTTTGGGTCGGGCTACTCTGTGAAACTGGCTTCATTTTGCCTTTGCTTTTTGGTGGCTTTATCAATATGGTGGTTGTTGCGTTCTATGGGGGAACAATTCGGGAGATCCTTCATGGAGGGCTGATGTTGGGTGCGTTAGCTTCTCTGAAAGGCTTGCGCAGTGTGTGCGCAGTGCCCCAACGTCCCATTACGTGTTGTTAACAGCCCGTTGACACTTTTGTGCAAAGTTCGGCTGCACTTTGGTACAGTTCTGTTGCACTTTTTTGCATCATCTTGCATTCTTCACCACAACAACTGCAGTCAGAAACACATGGGTCAGGCGAATCACCGCGACAAGGCACCGCAAGTGTGATCGGGGGCTGATCCCTTGGAAAAGGCACCATTGTGGTCAGTCTCAGATACTGGATATCCCCGCCCAGACAATTCCAGCCAATGTTCCATACAGTTCCATGTAATCCAAGATCCCACAATGCTAATCGACAACATTCATGTACTTGGCCAGACTAGACCACAATGCAAGACGGCAAATCCAGAAATTGCTGGCACCTGCCCGCTGTACAGGCTTGTGCTTAAAGGGTTTGGGGGGGTCTAGGACCTAAAAGTTTGTGCAACAAAAATGGCCCCCATCAGATTTTCCCCATCGTAAATTTCGTTTTTCCCCACTATGGTCACTTTGGTGGTGGTTGGGGGGGGGGGGACCCTTGCCAAAAAAAATAATTACGCACAGGCGTGCCGCCGTACCTGTGTTATATAAGTATTCAAACGAAAACAGTCAGATCAAATAGTACAGCTGCGTCGATGCCGTTTCCTGGAGCACCCACTGCAGAAGGCGGAGGGTTGTTCTCTCCCCCGTTTCTTCTCATCCTCTGAGTCGCTGTCCCAGGACCTGGTCAACATTGTCCGGACAAGGCGTTGCCTGTGCGAAGGGGGCCATGATTCCCTTCAAACATCAAAAAGTGCGACCAGATGGTGCTGTTTGCTGTCTCACACCCACCAGACTGCTCAACGACTGAATGTCTCTGTCACTCACACTCGAACGTCTCATGTCTGGGTCGGTTGCCTGGTTCCACTGCGGCCTCGGGTTCAGAGATCAGACCTCTTTCTACAGGAAGTTGCCATGCCTCAGTCTATACATGCCCCCGTTCCCCATCCTCCGCACATCGGTGCAGGTGGCATTCCCCACTCCCCCAGAGCTTGAGTGCCGCAAATGCAGGGGCAACACTGGGGGCAACTTGACAAGTGCGAAATGGACCCGATGTTGTGCAGGGAGCACTGCGTGACTGTTCAGGGCCCTGTGACAAACGAACTGGGCGAAGTACCACATGGCGCGGGGCGAGGGGGGGGAAGGGGGGAAGAAGGGCTGCACCCACTTTGCTTTTTTTTTTTGGCCCAGCCCAAGATGAGCTGGCGCAGCGTGCTCACTGCATGGTACTCGAGAGGGCCTCTCGGAATCAAGGTTCAGAGCTGCCCAGTACTGCGATCATCCCACAAAGGGCTGCGGTAGCGGATCTGACACGTAGTAAGGATTGGCTGAGTCTGAAACCAGGTTGTGCAGTGGGATACTGTCACGCCCTGCGTATGCCCCCCACGCCGCCACCCCAATGAATACTGCAGTCAAGCATACCCTACCCCCTGACACCATGTGCATGTTCATGCACCTCCCCTGTTCTTTGTACGCCCACTGATCTGTACTTTATATTCTGCTGTCTTTTTCAGCCTACGGTCGTTCTGCCACACACTGGGAAGCCTACGAGGTACCCACTTTATTTTGGGCCATTGTTACCAACTGTGTCACGATCCAATCGTGGCCTGGGTGTCTCTCTCCATGCAAGAGTGCCCATGTAATGGTGTTGTGGAATACAATGAATGGGTACACCAATTGGCTATGAATGCATACCCGTTCGCTTTTATTGGAATCCTGCATTCTGATTCTGCCCATGAGTCCGTTCCCTTCGACTGGGTACTCCCAGAGCAAAACAAGCACAGAAGGAAACACGTGAGGCATGGTTGGGGAAGAAGCAAGCCTAGCCTATGTGCACATTTGACCCTGTGCTGACCAGCTTGTGTCCAAATTGCTATTGTACACTTAACCCCATGGCTATATTTTGTGAAAATCATGAACTGATTTGTTTCGACAGACAATGATGGGCATATGTCTGGAAGCCAAGGCCTCTACGGCCATGGCTACGCTCCTAACCCTCTACTAGTGCAGACGCCGAGCCATATGGCAACCTTTCCTCACCGCTGCACATGCTCAAAGGGACAATCTGAGTCCTAGTTGAGGTACACGTAGTTGAAGTGCCCTTCGGTGCGCAGCATGGGGGGGTAGCCTAGGGCACATGGGGGTGACTAGGGTGCTTACTCCTTACTGCTCCCCTACCCTCCATGCCCTGCTCACTCCTCAGGTCTGGACGGCCCCTGCAGTGGGGACGACAGCACAGGGGGGCGGAAGCTGCGGGGTGAGATATGCTCCTCCCCTCGGCCATGTACGGCTTAGGGGGAGGGCCCCCTCCCTGAACTTGTGGCACCTCGAGGGCCGCTTGTTGGTATAGCATCAGGTGTGTGCCATAGCGTTGTGCTGGGGGTGCAGTACGAATGGTCCTTCCCGGCCAACTGCACCCTCTCCTAGCGCCAAGGCGATTGGAGTCCCCCAATGGTTTGGGGATAGGGATGGCCAGTGGAACGGATGGGTTGGCGAAGGAGGAAAGGATCAACCCCTTCCTCATGGCAGTCAACAGTGCACCACTACTGCCTTGCTACCCATTCACTACTTGGACAACTAGGAGAGCCTACCAGGCTTCACCACCAAAGCCTAGTTAATGGGGGATGACAAGACTAGCCTCCACTGCCTCATGTGACACATACTTATACCACAGTCCAATCATCTGTAGTGCTTTGAGAAGATTGCCCATACTCCCTCCTTTCACCCCTGTCGCCAACCCCATCTACCCCGCCCTCTAAGCCGTACATGACCCAGGGGAGGGGCTCACCACTTGCTTGGTATAGATTTTTGTAAACCATCGAAGCAGTCAGGCTCCTCCACGTATGAAATGGTATTGCGAATAAGCCAGCGTTGTGGCTTGTTCATTGTGTGTGTGTTGTATGGGTGGCCAGGGTACCTCTGTGGGAAACCACGTTCCTACTTTGTCCTACTCGTGGTGCAGGCTGCAAGTCCTTGATTTGGCCAGAAGGCCAAATGGTTGCACCGCGTGCGCACTGCGCTAAGGGTGCCCCCTCTGCAGGCATCATCAACAATAAAGAAGTGGAAAATCCAAAGTGTTTCTCAGGCATGGAAAAGACCAATCCACATAAAAATATGCAAAACAGAGGCTCACACATCTTAAATAGGAGTAGGGCTCAAGGGGAGCAGAATGACTGCCAAAAATTGGACTCAGACAGGGAAATTAAACTCCAATTTAGAGAACAGAAATGTTTGAAGGGTTGGAAGAGCCTTTTTCCTTTTAAGAAATGGGCATTTGCCTTGAAAACTCACATCTGTCAGCATAAGGGCATGGGTGGTTGTCAGAGGAGAGCACTGGAAAGGCTCATACACCCTGGGTGCCATTGCCAAGGCAGTGCATCACAACCAAAGGGGCAAGTTCCAGCTGTCAAGTTGGAGGTAGTGGTTGTGAGCAGTTTGTACTCTTAGCTTGGTCCTGCTCGAGCAACCCTGCACAACCATGTTAAGGATACAGGTTTCTATTTGTTGCTCCTCCCCTTCGCCCCGAGGTGTGTGGCTGTTGTGTGGTTGGAGTACATTCACGAGCCGTCGCAGTAGTAGGGAATTGCAAGATTCAATTGGGTCCTGAGAGGCTTGTCTGGTGCGGTCGTTTGGAAGGAGGCCAATTTTGAGGCTTTCCCGGACAGTCTGTCTTAACAGTGGCATGCAGTGCAAGGATTCCCCCTGAAGTAACCAAATGCCCCCCACATTTTTCCTGGTGCATGGGTGTCCAAGGAAGCAGATACACACGGCAGTGGACACACAATAGGTGGCATTGGTGTGTTTCTTTGCATCACTGCTGTGGGCTGGTCAAGCGGTGTGTGTGATTTGATTTACCAAGTGTGATGAACTATATGCGTGATTTGGGTCTCGGAGGATACGATCAACAGCACAAAAGATACATTCACAGGGAATCATTTGCAAATGCAGACCATGAAGAACGTTGTAGTCTCTGTGGAACCCTCTTGACCCTCATGGAATTCTCTGGACCCTGTGAACAGCCCATTTCCTGCCCCTTTGTACGTTTGTACGCTTATCCGCACATCCTGCCCCTTTAACTCAACAGGTATCAGGACCCTCATCAAAGGCGCAAGTTGAGCATTATATCAGTGCGTATGCCCAGCGATGGGAACAAGGCAAATGCAGAATCCACGGAGCCAACTCCCTGATGGACAGGATTAGTTGCGAGATGACAGTGCATAGCACCTAGTGCGAGTGGTTCCCGGTGCCTTTTGACCCTATGCTGTCTCACGGGATCTGGCAGCACGGCACTTTGTGGCGGAGGTGCCCCGGCTGCGGCACTGCAGGCGTACATTTCACCGGGAGATGCTGGGCCTTAGCGATGACTGCTCGTCTGCAAAATCGCGATGAAATACCGATCTGCAATACCGTGGCAACCTCATCTACTGTCTACTGTGTCGCAGACGTACTGCTTCCGGTCTAGCCTTGCAGTGGTCGGATTTGCCGTAAATGTATTTGCAGTAGAAGAACCCGGTACCCCATGAGGCCCTGTCCGTTTCCACATACAATCACAAATGTCTGATTTCCTTTGGGCTGTGCGACGTATCCACCATACCTTGTGCATGCACAGATCTTGTGCTTTCACCTATGAATTCGAATGGACTGGCTGTGCCTTGATGGGAACCTTCAGTGGGGGAAGACCATGATAGGGAGGGCACTAGGCTATTTTGATCCCAGACTCTATCCATATTAGGGACAGAAGAGAGGCAGGGATACTGGCAGTTGTGACATGAGGGAGTTGCAGGAATCCTTGGCTTGCGGATTGGCATTCTCCCAGAGTATAGCATCCCCTTTCCCTCATCCCCATTCCCCAAACCAGGGGGATGAGACCGACAAAATGAAAACGTGCATTCAGAAGATCAGTTGCATGCACAGCGATGTGTTGTTATCCACAAACTTTTGTGTCTCAGGTGATGTTCCGGAGCTGCCGCCTGGAGCTCCTTATGACTACAGTGTGGCATCAGACGTCGTGTACTTGCCCCAACTCTACAAACCTCTTGCGGCTACCATCCAGAGGCACATGCACATTGGTGCCACAGTCTTCGTAGCCTGCCAAGCCCGACGGGAGGACAATGCCGTTTTTTGCAACCTTTTGGAGGCCTTCGGCTTGGTTGTCAGGCATGTTGCGGTCAGTGAATTGCCTCAAAGGTGTGAGGCGGTTGCAAGCTGCCTGAAAGCGATTCCTATCCACAACTGGACCATACTCTGGATAACCTCTAGTGGGAATTCAGCCCAAAATCCCCTGGAAGGAGAGGGCACTGGTGTCACCCCGTCACTGCATCTCTCCTGAACACCTCGCTTTTTTGAGGTGAAGTTGAAGCCTTCTGGTGGACCTGAAAAGTCGTTGCCACTTTTGATTTGCTTGTGTTAACTCATGGATTGTTCAGCGACTTGCATTCACTTCAGTCGGTTGGATGAAGCATTGTGTCG
>CAXIWF010001456.1:0-30971 GCA_964036045.1 Eutreptiella sp. 'Long Island Sound 2002' | reverse complement strand
TATGTCCCATCCAAGCTAGTTGGGACACGATCCTATTGGGCCTCACGGCATCTTGACCTCACTGCAATGAGCCGCGAGCTTGGAAAAGCAGACCTATTCATTACTTGGACAATGAATGACAATTGGGCTGATTTGCAAGCTGCAGTTCAAAAGGGATGTCGCGCAGGTGCGGTGTGGCCTGGACAATATCCGGAGGGCACAAGGCCCACCAAGCCAATTCAAGACGGGTACCATATGGAGGCATATGTTGCATTTCATAAGCGGGTCGAGATCTTCAAGCGTGAGTTCTTAGCGATTGGCAAGAGAGGTCCATTTGGAACGGTTCGCGATTATTGGTTCCGCTTTGAATATCAAGAGCGCGGCCGAGTGCACCTGCATGGTGTTGTTTGGTGCCAACCAGATTCAATCCCGGATGATGTCATCTGCGCTACAATGCCCCGCGAAAGTGATGGCTATGATCCGGAATTCACTTCATATCTCCGGAGTTTATACAAGGAGTGCAATATGGTGCACCAGTGTTACCCAGACAAATGTTTCAACATTGGCGAAGGGCGCGTGTCTACCGAGTGCAAGTCAGGGTATCCGTTTACGGTTCCCCAACATATGGAGGAGTTGGACAGTAAGGGTGTACGCCTATTGTACCGCCGGCAGGAACAAGAAGATGCTTGTGTGGTACCTCACAATCGTCGTCTTCTAGTACATTTGCAATGCCACAACAATGTGCAACGGATCACATCTTTGGGGTGGGAGTTGTACCTTGCGAAATATCTCACCAAAGCTGCAAAATCATTGACTGTTCCAATGAACCTGTCACCAAATGCCACTGATGTTGAGCGCTTGCTGAAGCTACGTTCTTTGGGACGCATGGAGAATGGAATGATGCTGCTCGGCATTCATCAATGTAGGGGTAGTAGAGAGGTTGTATGGATTCCAACGGATCCATGGCCTAAGTTGGGGCGCTTGAAACGCCGCAAACACCTACCGGAGGATGACGCGTCTACAGATGTTTGGTACCTAGATAGGTACGATTTCTATTTGGAGCTTCCGGACGGTTTGCAACTGAAGTACCCTGATTTCTACCGATATTACCGTCGTACACAGCGCAATCCCGCAGACGCCAGCGCCTTGGCAAGCAATCCGGCAGAGGATATGGCCAACGAATCTCTGTCTAGTGATTCTGACGATGCAGTAGACGGTGATCGGTATAAAGCCAATCCTCCTGACAATGGCAAGGAGCGCCCATACTGGTGGCCGTCCCCTCCGGAGCGCATGGAGCGAGAAATTAAAGACAACATGGGCAATAAGTGGAGATTGCGCCGGCGCACTGCCATTCCAAGGTGGAATTTCTACCTTCCGTACGGTGAGGACGCCGAAAAGTATTTCTTACAAAAGATTCTCCTCTCCCAGCCCTTCACGAAAGAAGACCACGAACAGCGATTCTTTTCGAAGGACAATGTGTCGAAAACCTACATGGAGGAGTGTATCCTTCGTGGGCTATTCCGAGGATATGAGGAAGAGGCACGGGAAACACTGAACAACGCCCAGGCTCGAGGTTACTCCGTTGAGCGGTTGCGTCTTCTTGCAGAGGTCCTTCGAGCTGAGGACATAATCGACGCAGCCTTCTTCAACAATTATATGTCCGATTTGGATGAGCTTGACAAGCATCGGGCCGGTGACGATGAACCAGTGGTTGCTGATGAGGCGGAAATGGATCCCCAATTGGCTGAGGAGTTGAAGGCGTTTATGAATGCCGATGACCCCGGAGCTGGCGATACCTTGGTGAATGCCCTAAATCATTGGCAACGCATGGTTTTTGAAATCTTTGTGGCACACTTTCAACAACAACAACCGAAGAATGTACCAGATATATCGACACATTGTCGGGCTAGCACTGCGGGTAGCCGACCTCAGTTGTGTGCCATTCTCACAGGAGTTGCGGGAACTGGGAAGTCTCATGTCGTCCGTTTATTGATTGCCAAGCTACGCGCATGTGGATTTTCAATACTTGTGTGCAGTGCTAGTGGCGTGGCAGCGCTCAACGTTGGTGGCCGCACCATCCACAGCTTGTTTTCATTGTCATTGGACCTTGATTGGCAAATCAAAGAGGGAACAATTCTTTGGTGGATGATTCGTAATGCTGACATGATTATTGTGGATGAGTTCTCACTTTTGTCGAACAAGCTCCTCCACACGTTGAATGACATACTACACAAGGTGCGCCGGGACAAGCGGAATCCTTTCGGAGGAATTACAATGCTTCTTGTTGGCGACCCATTGCAGCTTCCCGCTGTTGATCTCGACATCTTCGATAGTGCCCTCTTCCGGAACCTTTTTGTGCCGTTTGTGTTGACGGAGGTCATGCGCCAAGACGATGGACAATTCATTGACCTGCTCAATCGTGTACGCATTGGGGAGGAAACAGATGATGATCATCTCACCCTACAGCAACGCATCGCTCCAAACAATGATGTTTCGCTTCAAGACCTCGAAGATGCCCCCATGCTAGTGGGACGCAGGAATGCTATGCATCGGTGGAACGAACACTTCATGGCACAATTGGGATCTAATATTGTGACCTTCAACGCCACCTATGTGGACATGGGTGGTGCTCCTACCAATCAAGCCATGTGCGACTACATCAATTCTCGCAATCGCCGCGTGCTCCCACATCAGGTTTTCGTGGCCGTCGGTATGCGAGCCCGGCTAATTCGCAACGTTAGTATTCAGAATCGTTTGGTGAACTCAACAATGGTTGTTATCAAGCGATGGTCCAATGATGTTATCGTTGTGTGCCCCATTGGTCGCACTAGGGAGTACCCTATTTGTCGGTTCCAACAAATAATCCCCGTGTACGGACCATCCGTGCAGGTCAAAATACTGCAATTTCCGATGCTCGCAGGCTATGCATGTACTGTTCACGGATCGCAAGGCGGCTCGTACCGGATTGTGTGGATTGATATGGCAACCTTCTTTGCCGCAGCACACGCGTATGTTGCATTGTCACGGGCACGGTCCCTGCAAGGTCTATATATCCTGAACTATCGCCGCGAGGCATTCCTTGTGGACCCCTACTACGTGCAGCTGTGGAATTGGTTTGTGGCAACAAACGTTTTGGCACCCAAAAACCCGTTCAGCACATTCCGCCTTACCCACGTAGAACCTTCACATCCACTCTCATTGCCGGGATCATGTGTGTATGCCGCTAATGGCACACCAAATCTCATTTCCCCCAAATATTTGGATGCCCGCATTTTAAAAGTGAACATGTTGCTCATCTTGCAGTATGTGTCATTTGCATGGTGGTCTTACATTGATAGACAATTACAAGGAGACAAGTTGTCATTGGACATTGACGACCTCAATGAGGACGGAACGGAGCAGCCACGTATGCGCGGACGGCCTCATGGCACATCTCAGCAACCAAACGTTGGAGTGCAGTTGTTAGATGACAACAACAAGCCACGTGTCTTTAGTGCCGATGTCTTGAGCCAAATGTCCGTTGTTCAGTTGCGGACCTTGTGTGCGGGTCATGGACTATCAACTTGTGGTACAAAGGCTGTTTTCCGGGAGCGCATTCTTCGAAAGCAAAACCACATTGAGGGTCCACCCAACCGGTACCCGACTACATCGCATGTGGCTCGGCCTCCGTCCTCCATTGGTGACTACCCCCATTTGGATGCACGTAATTGCCACTTCAGCATTGAATTTTGGCCCGATGAGAGAAATGATTCCATCGAGCACAATGTCCATCTTGCAGAAGGTGCGTGGTTGTCCAGTGCGGCAGTCCAGTGCCTCCTCGAAGTTCTCTTGCCCCCAGGAACCACCTCGGTGAAACCCGTTATCATCGACATGCAGTTGGCCCAACTCCTGCGACATTCTCCTACACTAAGCCTCATTTGTACAGAAAAATGCGCGTTACCATTATTGCTAACGTCCCGAAATTCCACAATAGGGGTCCACTATGTGTTGGCCACAAATCTCCAAGTGGATTGCAAGAGGCTAGTCATTCACGATTCCAAAGACGCCTCGTCGGAATGTGGGGCTCTATTTCGAGTCACGTTGAAAAAACTTGGCTGGTCTTTCGTCTGGCACGATTACGGAACCCAACCTGATTCCGATACTTGTGGGTTCCGCGTGGTGATGCTCGCCATGCAATGGTGCGCTGCCAAAACGTTGACGGGGCAGCTCCCACGATGGTTCTTGGCATATTGTGCAAGCATCCTTCAGATGTTTGCCGTGGATTCCACGACGTTGCGATCCGCGGTGAATACGTTCCAAGACGCCACATACGAGGATGCTTTGACCATGTATGATGAACCCGTCATTTGGGCAATGACGGAGTGTGGGGCCCTACCTGACGTCACCGATGCCGAATTGGATGCTCACACAAGCGAACACCATTGGACCTGCCCTCCACAAGGCACCAACCATGGGCCATCACACCCAACGGTAGGCAGCAACCAAGCTAGTCCAGATCCATCACAAACCCGTCAACCTCAACGCTCCGAAACATCAAGGTCAAAAGGAGGTGCCAACACAAAGCCTACCCCAAACACAAGGCAAAAATCTGGGCGCCCAAGTCCACCAACACCAACAGCAAAACCTTCGAGAAAAGTTCCCAAGTCCAGAAGAACTACTATGCCAGCACGACATCAACCTCCAAGCCAAGCACCATATCGTTCGCAACCACATCCACCCCAAGGAGGGCGTGGAAAGTCAACCAACTCCGAGGACAACCACTCCTCAAGAAAAAGGACATCGCAACAAAGCAACGGGCCACATTCCAAGAGACAGCGTGCAACGGGCAGCGAGCAACGGGGTAGTCGCAAACGCCCTCGACCACACCAAGATTCAACGGCACCATCAGGCGAACCCCCCCGGTCACGTCCTCGAGCGGCCGGTACCCCGGTGGATCATTTGGCTTTGACGAAGAGAGAAACCACCGAGTGGTCCACAAGGATCACAGATGAGAACACCAGTCTTCGCCGGCGAAAGGCACATGCCTTGCACTTCTTGGGTGCCCAAGATGCAACCGCAGTAAAGGGGCAATACCGCTCTTTATCTCTACTTCTTCATCCGGACAAGAACAGGACCGACCCAATGGCGACCGAGAAATTCAAAGTGTTGGGTGCGGCAAAAGATTTGTTTGACTAGCCAATTGATAGGATGGCAACACTTAATGCATCACAATGTGCTCTACAAATTTACTTGGAAAACAGGTGTACTCTTAATCGAGTTACCTTCGTTTCTTCTCCAAGTCCAGTTCCTGGTTGGCAAGGTGTCTGTTCGTGTAAGGATTTTTGCCGGTAAATTGCCAATAATTACATCCGTTTAGCACCACCAGCGCGAATTGCCGCAATTAAATTAAAGCGCAACCGTAATGTCCCATGGTGGTCCCTCATCCCATTATCGCCGGTCGCAAGACCCTCCTAAGGGTCCCAATATCACTATCAACGAATACCCAAGCCGATGACACCCTATCCTATTCCAGGGTAGGGGCGGTGCGAAACGTCCGACTACACCTGGGCCGCATACCCAACAGTTCGGAGGTGCCCGACACCCACATGTGGGCCATTTCTGAACTTGTCCCCGTGCTATGCATTGGGGACCACCAAGACGGCATGCGCTACGGTGCCACAATGCCCACATGTGGGCCAATTCTGATTTTGTTCCCGTGCTGAGCATTGGGGGCCCCCGAGACGGCAGGGGTTAGGTAGCCAGTGTGCCCACATGTGGGCCATTTCTAATTTTGTCCCCGTGCTGAGCATTGGGGACCCCCCAGAAGGCAGGGGTTATGTAGCCACTCCGCCTACAAATGGGCACTTCTGATTTCCCTCCCCGCTCTGAAGAGTTGGGGACCCCCGAGACGGCAGGGGTTATGTAGCCACTCCGCCCACAAATGGGCACTCCTGGTTTCCTTCCCCGATGTGAAGAGGTGAGGGCCCCCTAGACGGCAGGGGTTAGGCAGACACTCCGTCCACCAATTGGCACTTCTGATGTCCCTCCCTAATGTGAAGAGTTGAGGACCGGTGCGAAACTTTGAACTACACCTTGGCCGCATACAAAACAGTTCGGAGGTGCCCGGCACCCACATGTGGGTCATTTCTGAACTTGTCCCCGTGCTTTGCATTGGGGACCACCAAAACGGCATGCGCTACGGTGCCACTATGCCCACATGTGGGCCAATTCTGATTTTGTCCCCGTGCTGAGCACTGGGGGCCCCCGAGACGGCAGGGGTTAGGTAGCCCCTGTGCCCACATGTGGGCCATTTCTAATTTGATCCCCGTGCTGAGCATTGGGGACCCCCTAGAAGGCAGGGGTTATGTAGCCACTCCGCCCACAAATGGGCACTCCTGATTTCCCTCCCCGCTCAGAAGAGTTGGGGACCCCCCCGACGGCAGGGGTTATGTAGCCACTCCGCCCACAAATGGGCACTCCTGGTTTCCTTCCCCGATGTGAAGAGTTGAGGGCCCCTTAGACGGCAGGGGTTAGGCAGACACTCCGTCCACGAGTTGGCACTTTTGATGTCCCTCCCTAATCTGACGAGTTGAGGACCCCGAGATGGTAGGGGTTATGTAGGCACTCCGTCCACCAATAAGCACTCCTTCTTTCCCTCCCCACCTTGAAGAGTTAGGGAGCCCTCAAATTGTAGTGGGTATGTAGGCACTCCGCCCACCAATGGGCCCTTCTAATTTCCACCCCCGCTCTGAGGCGTTGGGGACCCCCTAGACGGCAGGGGTTATGTAGCCACTCCGCTAAAGAAGGTCCCTACCAGGACCGGCCCCCGCTGTGCCCCTTCCGCCTGTAACCCCTGCCGATTTGCTCCTGATCAACGATTGCATTGCTCAAAATCCAAGGTTTCAAATCCAAAAATATAGAAAATAAAATCCTCCTTCAACCCTGAATGTCAACCAGATCCCACAAATACAGCAATAACCCAATTCACAATCCAAATCAGGCTGCGGGCTTTCGTTCAGCACACCGGTATTCCCACGGTGGCGGGCATGTACAAGAATTGCACCAAGGAAGAAAGCCCTGAAATTGGCATATTAACACAAATAAAGCAAAGTTGGGGAAAGAGGTAAACATACACATTCACTGCCATAAACCCCTCATTCCCTGGACTCAAGACCTTCCCTTGACTCACCAACATATTGCCCTGAACCAGGTCAAATGAGATGGCTAAATGCCATGTGTCACAAGTCACTACACAAACCCCAAAAATGTGTTCACTCCCAAGCCTCTAAATCCTAGCCCAATAGGGGAGGTGGCGTGTCATGGCCTAGAGTGGCATTCAGGACCATGCCCTACCCTGACATAACCTTGCTTGGACTTGGAGTCGAATGGGCTTAGAGAAATGACCTATGAGTTTGAACTCATAACATGCCAAAAAACTGCCAATTCACACCATATTGGCCATATATCACATATATGCTCAACATTGAAGTTACCACTCATCCGAAGGATCAAAGCATGCATGGAATCGAAGTCTAGTATTCATGGAGGATAGAGATCAAAGGCCAATGCCCATGTACACCCCCACTTTACCCTCGAAACCCCTTCGGATATGGGCGCCACGCACTGCCCAAGTCAGCCCATGATTTTGAGACCAATTCTTGTAATCTCTCGTGCGCCAAGCCAAATGGAGTACGCGATCCGGCATATGGTGGTGTTCAACTCCAAAGCATATGCCAACATATGAACAACATACCATGGTTCGACTCCCCATAGGCTTCTTGCTGTTTGCTGACCAGGTAAGTACACAAAACGCAAAAATGAGCAAAAATTGAGGTCAAAAACATGAAAATATGACCAAATACAAAGTTGTCATGATAGTATATCTCTATGCTCACCCATGATATCCGCTCATGGTTCAATACACAAATGATTGGAACCAATTGCAAACAATTCCCCCACTTGGATCCCCAATCGGGCGCATGGAGATACCTTTGCCCCTAATATCTACATGCCCCATGAAAATGGGAGTGCACCCATGGATCTCTTTGTCAAACATACCATGAGCAATACATACGCGGTAGACTTGGTCTAGCGCTTTGAATTCCACAATTGGGACATGGGCAAAGCCCTTGTCACGTATGGCTCCGCTTCTCTTCGGCCACACGAAGATATATAACATGGGCGTGAGCATATCAAGCATATACCATGCATACAACACATACCCTCAAAATGTGGCCCCAACCATGATATGCCATGTCCCTCCATTGACATAACTTCACGTTAAAAATACGTAGGAACCCAATGAAAGTTGCTATGCAACCCCAACACTCATGCGGTACACTCGAAAGTCACAATAAAATGTTCGGTTG
Source organism: Eutreptiella sp. 'Long Island Sound 2002' (assembly GCA_964036045.1). Taxonomy (NCBI): domain Eukaryota; phylum Euglenozoa; class Euglenophyceae; order Eutreptiales; family Eutreptiaceae; genus Eutreptiella; species Eutreptiella sp. 'Long Island Sound 2002'. Next base: position 22,644 of record CAXIWF010001456.1, on the reverse strand, counting down.
CACGGTCCAAGAGTTATATATCACTTTATACCCTCTTGACCATTATCCCCTGCTATACCGGGCATGCGTACACACCAAAGGCGTTTGATGCTTCCTAAATTAAGTTGAAACCAAGGCAGTTCCAACCCAACCTTCCTTATTCTCTTTCCTCACACTCGCGCGTAGATATGGTCCTTCAAAGTGGTCCCACGATTCACTTTCGTTTCCCTTATATCTCCAAGTCAAATGGGTGGTAAGTATAAGGGAAACCTGATTCGGGCATAGGGAAAAGAGTACGACCACTCGACGAAGTCCAAATCAAGTGCGGCGATGTCGAAGTCGAAAATCCGATTTCGACATCGCGAAAAATTCTGATTAAAATTTCGAGTGCTTATTTAGAGAATTGCGGAAGCAACGAACCCTTTGCTGATGAGATCTGACCCTTCAACGGAATATCCGTCAAAATATCTGGAAATAACAGTTAACCAATCGGTTAACGCAAAATCGCGAGCCAACTGACAGTCGCCGATACATTGACTATCAGAACGAAAGGCTGAAAAATTACGGAAACATTATGATAATAAAACCCTGTTGATTCCTGATATTCCGATAAATAAATCTCCGCTGGCGGCGCCTCGGTTCTGAATATGGCCGCTCATAGCCGGAATGGCCAAACCTATCACACTCTCACATCGGGTTAGATCAGGTGGATGGGAGAGTATGATATCAGCCAATGGCGGCTTGCCGGCACATAGATACACACCCCAAGTGACCCCAAGATGGCCACGGGGGTCCGAACCGGCTTCATCCCCCTTCTCAGAGCGTTGTATCCGCTCGGAAACAATTGAAGAGAGGACGGGAGGACCCCAATGGGCTCCAACCCCCCCCTCCATGTCCCAAGGACACATGGAGGCCCCACACACGTCGTAGGCGTCCCCCATACCCCAAGGGAGGGGTGAGGACACTGAAAATCGGTGCCCTACGCCATATCCGGTCTCCGCTTGATCTACAACATGGACCAAGGGGATCAAAGATAGAAAAACGTCGTCGGTCGACCTAAAAGAGTATACCACAGTGAAATATATATGTGGAGATCGAGTGAAGGGGGTAGATGGCCAACCAAGGCCGAAAAATCCCCGGATGAACGCCCTCACCCGTCTCCCCAAGCACAGAAACAAACAAAATGCCAAGGGGGGATCCGTTACGGTGCTACAGCAGCAACCAAATGGACCAACACGTCCTTGACATCCAAAGAAATATTCTTTTTCTTTAGGTAGTCCATCCAGACCGTGGTGTACCTCGGCACAAAACTGCTCGGAGGCTCCCACGAGTCCCTGGATGCGGCGAAACCCTTCCAACGGACTTTATAAAGCCTACCCCCAGGCGTCCCCGCGTCCGGCTTGTCCGCCAGGATCTTCTCAGCGGTGAAGTCGTCGTCCTCACCCTCGTCGTCCGAGTCCACATCGCCGGCCGTGAACTCGAAGGTGACGGGACGTCCGCTGGGGTCTGGTGCTCGGGGACGAAGCTGGGTGTGATCGCGGTCCAGGATCTTGTTGTCCCCCACACGAACCGCATACACATCCTGTCCGACCTTCCGCACGATCACCCCCGGCACATACCAAGATGCCTGCCGATGCCTGGACAGGACATCCTTGTGGTGCCGCTCCACCCACACGGTGTCTTGGAGAGCATACTTCTGGACCTTTCCTTGCTTGAAGTACTTGGCCCTCTTGTCATGCTCGTCCTGAAGTGCCTTGCACACCTTGGCCGCCGTGTCGTCCGCCTCAGCCATCATGGCATTCGCATCCCGGGCCACTTTACCATGGTTCATCCACGGGAGAGTGCGTGACACTCGATCCCGTAGGAACAGGATGCGATGGGGCGACAGTCCTGTGGGTCCCGGAAGGTCGTGATACGCTTGGAGCACTCTCCACAGCGAGTTATACCAGTTCCGGCCCGGTTCGTCAATGTGCAGCTGGCGGAACTTCTCGAACATCTGCCGCCCGGCCACCTCAGCACGGCCATTCGACCGGCTGTGGTACGCCACGGTCTTGGCGTGCCGAATCCCCATGTGCTTGCACATCGTCTTGAACCACGTCCCCACGAATTGACTGCCTCGATCGCTGCAGATGACAGCCGGGACATCAAAAATCGTCAGCCAATGCCTGATCATGGCATTAGCGACGGTCTTGGCCTGCAGCCCCACTCCATGCTTGTCCTTCTTGTCCTTTTTCTTGGACTTCTTGCCAGGGACCGCCACGATATACCCACTGTGCCTGTCCACCGCCAGGATGACACAGTCGTAGGTCTCTCCTTCCACGGTGACCTCAGGCATGGCGAATACATCCATGGCCACGGACCGCATAGGGGCCTCCGGTATAGCCGTATACACCGGGTTACCCGCTGTGGAGTGGTTAGGGCTCTTCGTGGCCCGACACACGGCACAGTCGCTGCAGTACCTATCCAGGATGGCATAGTATCCCGGAGGGAACTTGAAACGCCACTCCAGGTCCTGCTGCATCTTGTCTCGGCCAGGGTGCATGAGCTGGGCGTTGTGCCAATGGTCAATGAGCTCCTCCACTCGGTTTTCGGGCACCAGCAGCTTGTCCTTGAGGAACAACTTGTCGCCATCCTCGGTCAAGCCCTCAGCCAATCGTCGTCCGACGGGGCGCTCACGGCATTCCAGTACTTGCTCCAGTGCTCGGATGCCGCGTAGTCATCCGACCAGTCCTCTGTGAGCACCGACCTGACTAGCTCTACAGGGGCCACCATCCATTGCTCGAGGGTTTCCTCCCGAATAGCTTTGACGCGGGCACCCCGGAACTTGGCCAGGTCCGTACGGTTTGCCATCACCACAAAGCACTTGACCCCCTCTTGCTCCATGGTCTTCTCCATCTCGATGATGCGCTTGGCCTCCTCGGTTTCCTCGGCGTCTCCATGGCTGGATATGTCCATCCAAGCCTTGCCCGCGGGGTAGGCCCACCGACTGAGGCAATCTGCCACAGTGTTGTCCTTCCCCGGGACGTATACGACGCTGAGGTCAAACTTGGCGAACGTGCTCCTTGTGCCAGCTCTGCAAGGACTGGTGGTCCGTGCAAACCACTACCGGTTGCAATCCGATGTGGCCAGACCACTTCCTGAGCGCACAAACAATGGCGTACGTCTCCTTCTCCCTCGCGGTCCAGGTACGGCGTTGGCCCTCGGCCAGGATCCGGCTCCAGAACGCCACGGGTACATGTGACCCGTCCTCTCGGATCTGCTCGAGGACTGCCCCCACAGCATAATCCGAGGCGTCCGTCCGTAGCACGAATCCCTTGTCCGGGTCCACCAGGAATAGTCCCAGCTGCCCCAGGAGTCGCTCCTTCAGGCGGCTGAACGCATCTTCGGCTTCAGGGGTCCAGGCAAGCTTCTTCTTGCTCCCCTTCCGGCCATCGAACTTCCCCACCTGCAGCATCTTGTGCAGCGGCCCCGAGAGTTCTGCATACATTCGGACATAGCCCGAATAGTAGTTGCAGAACCCCATGAAGGACCGGAGTTCGCTGATGGTCTGGGGCTTCTCCCAGTGGTGCAGGGACGCCAGTTTCCCAGGCATGGGACGGCGTTGCCCGTGACCAACCACGTGACCCGCGAACTCCACTTCCTTCACGAAGAGTGAGGCTTTGGTGGGCTTGCACACCATGTTGTGCTTGTCCAACTCGCTGAGCACTCGGCTCAGATCCTTCTCATGCGCGTCGATGAGCTCGTCCTCAGTCATGTTCTCCGTGCCGGACCCGATGATGATGTCATCCACGAAGGGATCGGCACAGTCCCGGACAGGACCGAGTAGGTCCTCCATCATGCGCTGGAAAGCGGCGTTGCCATTCTTGGCGCCCATGGGCACCACTTTCCACTGCATGGGCCCCAGCGGCGTCGACATCGCTGTGCAGGGCCTGGAGTCCGGGTGTAGCGGCATCTGGTGGTAACCGTGTTTCAGGTCCAACACCGTGAAAATCCGCTTTTTCTGTTGCTTTTGGAGGATGGAGTCGATCAGGGGAAGCGAGTACGAGTCGTGCTCGGTCTGCTCGTTCAAACCTCTGTAATCAACCACCAACCTCCACTCGCCCTTCTCCCTCTTGGGCACGATGAAGGCTGGGCTGGCCCACTCACTGTCGGAGGGTTCGATCCATCCCCGCTCAATGAACTCGGCCAACAGCTTCTTCATGGCCTCGGCCCGATCGCCCTGAAGTTGGTACTCCCGATGACGATAGATCTTCGGGTTTGGCTTCAGCTTGATCTTCGCTGTACCAAACCTCCCACGATCTGGAGGGTTCTTGTTGGCGACGCCACTGAATAGCCGCGGATAGGCCTTGATCAGCCTCTCCTTCAGCTCGGCGACCTTCGGGTTCTCCTGGGCCTCTTCAGCCGCTTGCTTCGGTATAGATACAACCGACCGCACTGCGGTATAGGCCTCTTCTGGGTCCGATTCCGACTTCTCCTCGTCCGATATACCGTCTTCATCGTCGTGGGGAGCTCTTCCCACCGATAATCTTCGGAAATTTGCGGCATCGGGCTGGTGACTGTCGCTATCGGCACTCATTCTTGGAAAATCCCATGTTGGTGGGTCCGACCCAACCGGACCATCGTATTGGTCCGCGATGTGATCCATGACCCTCGCCACGAACTCATCCTTCTCGTACTTGCCGGTAACCAACATCTTGTCATCCCACCAATGAGGAGATATGACCATGGCCCGCCTCTTCTTGGCTGCCACACGGTCGTGCATCCCCATCCGCATGTAGTTGACAACGTCGTCGATCTCGGCGTGGGACAGGACGTCAATGCCATCAATAGGCTGATCCGTCCCCTCCTTGGGCTCAAACATGACCTTCATGGGCACCGCCTCCACCCTACGGATGAATGCTTCATCACCCGTGGGCTGGGCTTGCGCCCCATCCACCAGGAAAGCCTTGGTACCCCACGCTTGACCCGGGGAGGGCATTGATACACCCTTGGCGTCGATGAACAGCTCCTCCTCTGGCCCGAATGACATCTCGTTCAGGGTGATGGAGTCCAGCGTCGACTTGATACCCTCCAGCGGACATGGGACGGATCCTATGCCGGTTATGACCAGGATCCCCTTCGCCCTATCCGCGATGATCTTCTCCACCGTACGTCTGGTATTGTCCAGGGAGCCATGCCAATACATGGGCCCCCACTCCTTCAAACCCCAATGCCTGTGCCAGGCTGAGTCTCCTCGATGCCAATGCCTCCTACACTTCCGCAGAAGTGGGGCATCCCGGGAAGCGAAGACGTCCGTCTCGGGCACTTCAGCTCCCAGCGTCTGAATCATCCTGGTGTACACTTGCGGCGCCATTCCATACTCCGTGAGCTGAACTCCACGGTCTCCTCTGGACTTGGCACCCACAGCTTGCACCGCTCGGACGATCCGATCCTCTTCCTCGGCATTCCATTGGGATGACCCGCACGCATAATCCGTGGACAGCCATGTGAGGCATTCGTCGTCCTCCCGGACCAGCGTTGCGCGATGGGGAAGGGCTCCAATGGCGTTGGCCACCATGAAGTCATACCCCATGATCATATCCCAATCGGTAATATCGGCCACATAGAAGTTCCCGGATAGAGTGCTTCTCTTCGCCTGATCAGGGCGGTTCAAGCGCTCATGTTCCCAGAATTCCATACTGATAGTGGCCTCATGGGTGCCCCCACCCATGATCTCTCCATTGGCGACCTTCAGGCGGACCGGTCTCCGGCTGGGCTGCAGGAATTCCTCCTTGAACAACCCTCTCCGGACCAGGCTCACCTGGGCACCCGTATCCACTAACACATCCACCACCTTCTCCTCTCGTCCGCACCGTACTCGCACTTTCAAGTGCAACTGCCGCTCGTCGCCATGAGGTGTATGGACGACTCTCACGGCATGCAACTCTAGCACGTCCGGGTGCATCAGGACTTCAAGGGTATGGTCACGGATGGTGTAGATCTTGGGTTGGTCCTGCCCGTCCACGGGGCTCTCCGTGGTCGCTCCTTCCTTCTTGCCATGTCCCGTACCCACATGTACTTCCCTTGGCAGGGCGCTCCAGGGGTTGGGAGTGGCGAAACTCAGTGGTTTTGGCTCTTCTGGAGCCTTCTTCGGCACCCGATGTGCCTCGAATTCTTCAGGGATTCCACTGATTTTCGGAGGAGAGACCTCCGAGGTCCCACTCCCGTGGGGGCTCCTCTAGACTTGGCTTCCCGCAGCCCCTTCCGGCTGCGATCCGCCAGGACTTTGTCCACCCCTTTGCTGGGCTTTGAGTTCCTCCAACGTCCTCAACATGTCCTCAGCAACCTCCTCGATCGACCTAACTCGTCGGTCTTGGCCAGGTCCTCCACCATAGCCTCTTCCTCCGCCTTTTCCTTGGCCTTTGCCTTGGCCTTTGCCCCCGTCTCCGCCCTTCGCCTTCCAGTCGGAAATCCGCTGTTCCTTGGGCTTCTTCTCGGGGTGAGCGGCGAAGTAGGCCTTCTTGTCCGCCTCATACACCTTGCACTGACGGTGGTCGTGTGCATGGTTGTTTCCCTTGCCATAACAGACCCAGCACCCGTCGTGCTGAGACCTGTACTCTCGGAACGAGAGCGGTGGGTTCCCGATCCTCCTTGGCTCTTTGCCCTTCTTGGGTCCCACTTGGCTCCATCTGGACCGATCCTGCCCATGGTTCTTCACGTTGTGCGCCACAAACGCGAAGAAATGGGCCTCCTCGTGATCCTCCCGGGACCAATGGTCTTGGCCACTTCCACTACCATCCTCCGCAGAATTGGCCGTGTCCTCCTGGATCTCCCGATGATGTCGGTCTTCTCGGTGGCCTCGTTGTCCATGACCATGTCGATCCTGCACGTGGGCCTCGTTCTTCGCATTGAGCTTCAACTCCACCGTGATGTACTTCACGATCTCGTCAAGGCTCATGCGGGCGAAGATGACTTGCATCCTCAGCGGCTCCCCGCGCCTCCACTCCACGTTGTTGAGGCGCAGCAACCTTTGCCCCATGGAGTCTCCGAATACCTCCACGTACACGGCGTTCTTCAGTCCCAACATCCGGTTGGGTTCGCCCAGGTTCCTCCTGAAGAACTCCATAATACCCGCATGGGTATCCTCCGCCGCCATAATCCTCACCGCCACCCGCTTCTTGGCCCTCTTCTTCTCCTCGTCCTCCACTCTGCTCTTCCAGTTGCCCGGGAGGACGTCCTTCAGCAAGTGGCGGATCTCACTGGCCTCGTTCCAGTCTTCCACCAACTTGAGGCATCTGCGGTACTTCCGCAGATACCGGTTCCACTCCGGGACCCGAAACTCACCGCGGTCCAGCGGCAGTGGAATGGACCACAGGTCCTCCAGCTTCTGGTTCGGAGCGTCCACCCGCTCCTCGTCCTCCAACCACTGGAGGCAGGCCTGCTCCGTGCGGATCAATCCTTCCCGGATCTGATCCCGCAGCTCCTCCTTGAGGTCCTGCGCCAGCCGGTGTGGGAATGTCCGGCATACCCACTTGTCCCGCGGCGCTCCCCGCATCTCGCCGACGACCTCCTCGGCGAAGTCCTCCCAGTCCAGGATGAAGTCATCCAGGTTGGACGGGTTCCCGTCGTAATAGGGGATTTTGATTCCCCTGAGGTCGTCAATCCTGATGGCGTCTCCGACGTCTCCAGCCACCACTCCACCGAGACTGATACCACCTGTGGCCGGGGGGTGTGAGTACACTCCCCGTACATCCCTCTCCTCCATGGAGTGCGGTCCAGTTGGGCCTGAACCCATGGGGTTTGGAATGCGGGAAGAATGTGCCCCATCGGCCGTCCATATCCCCGTATTGGGATCCTTCGCCCACAGGTTTCCGCTTGGATGGCCTCGACCATGTCCGTCGGCGCTTCCCATGGTTCGCCCCTGCATGGTCTGGTTCTGGATCTCGATCTTCTCTTCCGCATAAACTACCATATTCGTCGTGAGCGGTACATCCTGGGCGGCATGGGACATCTGTACCGTCAGGCTCCTCGGGTCCGTGGTCACGTGCCCTTCCCGCATGGACCCAGCCGGTGCCGTGTGTTCCCCGAGCATTGTGGACTCGCTGAACAGGGGAACATACGGCAGCGCACCCGGGTCAACACGCGGAGGCGCGTATGGTGCCTCCGCAGGGCCGCCCATGGGTTTCTCCATGGCGCTCCTGAGGGTCTTGACCCGCTCCACCAACTCTACCGCGGCCGGCTTTGCCGGGAGCTCCGGACCCGAGGCGAGGGGCTGTCGCTCCTCTAGCCTTCTCAGGCGTCCCGACATGTCCTCCACCAGGTGGAGGAGGCTGTCCACCACTTGCTGCTGCTTCTGCAGGGCCAGCTCCAGATTCTCCCGGTACCGGGCCTGATCCGCTCGCAGCTCCTCCATGTGGTTCTCCGCGGCCGACTGGTCGTCCAGGATCCCCGCGACGTCCTCCTCTAGAGCGTCCTTGGCGTTGTCCAGGCGGTCAAGGTGACGCACGATGGCGTCCATCCCCATCTTCGGGTACTTGCCCATGAGGAAGGACACGTGCTCGCAGTGGCACGCAGCGTGCTTTCCGCCGGATTCAGCGCAACCCGCGGTTCCCGGCACCTCAGACTCATCGCCCATGGGCGTATCGCCTATGGCGTCCGTCTCTGGTCCCGTGTGCCGGGGCACAGGTGCCGTCCGGGCCCTGGCTGGCCTCTCCAAGCCCTCGGCGTCGTGCTGCAGGGCGTGCTCGGGGGCCGTATGCGCCCTGGCGACCAGCGCGGGCGCCTCCGACTCCGAAGGTGGCTCGTGGGCTGTCCGATACTCCTCGGAGTGCCCCTCGGATTCCCACAGCCTGACCGGGCTGGGGTCCGTGTCCATAGCCCCGGCGTCCCTTGCCGCGGACTTGGGTGACCCGCGCTTCCGGTAGCGCCGGGCCCGTCCTCCACTGCTGCCTGAATGGCAGGCCTCATCAGAGTCCTCCGCGGCGGAGCGGAGGTTGCATGCCTTGCGGCAGCGACGCTCGCACATGGAGACCAGGTCCTCCATGTCACGTCCTCCTCTTCCCGAGTGTCGTTCTTCTCTTCGGGCTTCAACTTCCGGAGTTCGCCATGCTCTTGAACGTCTCGGTCCTTCTATGGCTCCAATCTCCGGCGTAATCTCCACCGAGTCCACGATACGCACCCGGGGCGTACTTGGGCAGGGCTCAGAAGGGCCCAAGTCCCCGGGTCGGCGGTTGGTAGGGGCAGCAGGTAAGCCTCTGCTACCATAAAGAAGGTCCCTACCAGGACCGGCCCCCGCTGTGCCCCTTCCGCCTGTAACCCCTGCCGATTTGCTCCTGATCAACGATTGCATTGCTCAAAATCCAAGGTTCCAAATCCAAAAATATAGAAAATAAAATCCTCCTTCAACCCTGAATGTCAACCAGATCCCACAAATACAGCAATAACCCAATTCACAATCCAAATCAGGCTGCGGGCTTTCGTTCAGCACACCGGTATTCCCACGGTGGCGGGCATGTACAAGAATTGCACCAAGGAAAAAAGCCCTGAAATTGGCATATGAACACAAATAAAGCAAAGTTGGGGAAAGAGGTAAACATACACATTCACTGCCATAAACCCCTCATTCCCTGGACTCAAGACCTTCCCTTGACTCACCAACATATTGCCCTGAACCAGGTCAAATGAGATGGCTAAATGCCATGTGTCACAAGTCACTACACAAACCCCAAAAATGTGTTCACTCCCAAGCCTCTAAATCCTAGCCCAATAGGGGGGGTGGCGTGTCATGGCCTAGAGTGGCACTCAGGACCATGCCCTACCCTGACATAAACTTGGTTGGACTTGGAGTCGAATGGGCTTAGAGAAATGACCTATGAGTTTGAACTCATAACATGCCAAAAAACTGCCAATTCACACCATATTGGCCATATATCACATATATGCTCAAAATTGAAGTTACCACTTATCCGAAGGCTCAAAGCATGCATGGAATCGAAGTCTAGTATTCATGGAGGATAGAGACCAAAGGCCAATGCCCATGTACATCCCCACTTTACCCTCGAAACCCCTTCCGATATGGGCGCCACGCACTGCCCAAGTCAGCCCATGATTTTGAGACCAATTCTTGTAATCTCTCGTGCGCCAAGCCAAATGGAGTACGTGATCAGGCATATGGTGGTGTTCAACTCCAAAGCATATGCCAACATATGAACAACATACCATGGTTCAACTCCCCATAGGCTTCTTGCTGTTTGCTGACCAGGTAAGTACACAAAACGCAAAAATGAGCAAAAATTGAGGTCAAAAACATGAAAATATGACCAAATACAAAGTTGTCATGATAGTATATCTCTATGCTCACCCATGATATCCGCTCATGGTTCAATACACAAATGATTGGAACCAATTGCAAACAATTCCCCCATATGGATCCCCAATCGGGCGCATGGAGATACCTTTGCCCCTAATATCTACATGCCCCATGAAAATGGGAGTGCACCCATGGATCTCTTTGTCAAACATACCATGAGCAATACATACGCGGTAGACTTGGTCTAGCGCTTTGAATTCCACAATTGGGACATGGGCAAAGCCCTTGTCACGTATGGCTCCCCTTCTCTTCGGCCACACGAAGATATATAACATGGGCGTGAGCATATCAAGCATATACCATGCATACAACACATACCCTCAAAATGTGGCCCCCACCATGATATGCCATGTCCCTCGATTGACATAACTTCACGTTAAAAATACGTAGGAACCCAAGAAAAGTATCTATGCAACCCCAACACTCATGCGGTACACTCGAAAGTCACAATAAAATGTTCGGTTGCACGGTCCAAGAGTTATATATCACTTTATACCCTCTTGACCATTATCCCTTGCTATACCGGGCATGTGTACACACCAAAGGCGTTTGATGCTTCCTAAATTAGGTTGAGACCAAGGCAGTTCCAACCCAACCTTCCTTATTCTCTTTCCTCACACTCGCGCGTAGATATGGTCCTTCAAAGTGGTCCCACGATTCACTTTCGTTTCCCTTATATCTCCAAGTCAAATGGGTGGCAAGTATAAGGGAAACCTGATTCGGGCATAGGGAAAAGAGTACGACCACTCGACGAAGTCCAAATCAAGTGCGGCGATGTCGAAGTCGAAAATCCGGTTTCGACATCGCGAAAAATTCTGATTAAAATTTCGAGTGCTTATTTAGAGAATTGCGGAAGCAACGAACCCTTTGCTGATGAGATCTGACCCTTCAACGGAATATCCGTCAAAATATCTGGAAATAACAGTTAACCAATCGGTTAACGCAAAATTGCGAGCCAACTGACAGTCGCCGATACATTGACTATCAGAACGAAAGGCTGAAAAATTAAGGAAACATTATGATAATAAAACCCTGTTGATTCCTGATATTCCGATATATAAATCTCCGCTGGCGGCGCCTCGGTTCTGAATATGGCCGCTCATAGCCGGAATGGCCAAACCTATCACACTTTCACATCGGGTTAGATCAGGTGGATGGGAGAGTATGATATCAGCCAATGGCGGCTTGCCGGCACATAGATACACACCCCAAGTGACCCCAAGATGGCCACGGGGGTCCGAACCGGCTTCACCGCCCACCAATGGGCAACCGCACAATTTCATCCCTGCTCTAAAGAGTTGGGGATCCCCGAGACGGCAGGGGTTATGTAGCCACTCCGCCCACCCGTGGGCCACCACACATTGTCCTCCCCGCTCTAAAGAGGTGGGGACCCCCTAGACGGCAGGGGTTATGTAGCCAGTCCGCCCACCAATGGGCCACCACAGATTTTACTTCCCGCTCTGTAGAGTTGGGGACCCCCAAGACGGCAGGGGTTATGTAGCCATTCTGCCCACCAACGGGCACGTGTGTAACCCTTGCATCTGAAAATCCCGGGTTTTTTGCTACCAATGCACGACAGTACGTAGCATGTTCCCGAGCAAGGCACGGTCTGTTCATCGTGGGTGAGATTGGAAAGTGGAAGGACCGCCAGCAAGTTAAGCACTTGATGGATGCACTTGCTGCAGTAGCAACAGGGCAACCTATCCCCCTGACCCGCGTACATACCGCACAAGAACTGCCCCAGTTCACGGCGGATGCACCACCCCATTCAACAACTGACTGGGTCATATGTACGTGGATGCCAATGGATAAGGCTTTCCTTCAAACAACACTCCTACAACTACACATCTTGGCACCCATCCAATCCGATCTGGCAAATCGGCTCGGTTGCCCCGTGCCTGCGACATTGGGCCGCTTTCTACATCCCGATTGCACATGGATTTTCACCAACATCTTGGCCTTTCCAGTACCAGCACACCTGCAAGGGTTCCCTTTTCAGGAGGCACTTGACCCCGTAATCTATGGCAATGTACAATGTCGACCCCTACATGCATGGGAACTAGAACTGTTCACCGATGTCCCGCGCAAAGTGCGAAGTGCACTCACCAGAGGCAACAAACGCTACACTTTGACACTAGGCCTCTTCCAAGCCTTGTACCCGGCAATGTTGAAACATTGCCAACACATGGCTATGGGCGCTTCACTCATGACATTTTTGTACGGCCTCGTCCCCCACACCGCAACATGCAACGGCTTCACGCACCAACATGGAACACAAATCACCCCCACATTGTGCACGTGGTGCCATGCACATTCATCTATCACTACATCCATCGAACAAAATCTCGTAAACTACAACTCCCACTCAAACTCGCAATACATCCCACTCCTCAACTCATTCACCATGGACATCACACCGGACACTATTTTCAATGAACCGGTCGAAGTTGCAACCGGAAATGGCTTGGCATGGCACGACCTAGCAACCCGCTACACACCGCTAACAAAGTGGCAAATGAACGCATCGCAAAAAATTTTCAAGGGAGGGGGGGACACACTGCCGCTCCACGCAGGCATAGCCGATATGTTCACTGCCCTCCATCTCCATGATGGCAATGCAATTTGGCGGAATGTTTTCAACAACTACAATGCAGCAGCAGGACGCCACGTAGATGACTGCCGTTTCAAACGGAGTGCTACGTACATCTTTCATTTTGGTCCACCATGCGTAATGCAATGGGACGGGAAGGAGTATGAACTACTCCACAACACACTGTATGGATTTGATGGAAGCATGCCACATGAGCTTCCATGTTGTGGTTGATACAGCTTGTCTCTGAGGGCATGGGTGTAGGGGCTGACACCCACAAGTTTCCCAAATGGCGAATACATTCTTTTTCCACATTGTTCCCGACCCCATAACACAACCAAGCAAAAAAAACCCTCACCCTCGAACGTGCTAACCCCCCCTACCACAGCCCATCCCGTCTCTTCCGCTCCGATGGTAGCTCTTTTCTTTGCAAGGGGCTGTGAAAGCATGGAGGGAGGGGGAGTAGTGATCTACCTTCATGTCCGTGTGGTCCAAAGCCACCATACAACCGCACTTGCCTTGAAACGCCCCACCTCGTTATGTGTGTCTATACTAATCCCTTGCCCGCCTCATCAGCTTACCCCTCTGAGGCTCCGCCCACCTTCTAAAACCGTGTGCCATACATTACTTTTGTTTCCCAAGAGTACCATGCTGACCATTTGCCCGCAACCTTTTTTTTGGCACCTGCTTAGATGGTGTCCCAAGGAACCAAGTCATCTTTTTTTGGGGGGAGGGAAGAAGGGTTGTGCAAATGGGGTGTGAGCGGGGAGGGTGATATACCTTCATGGCGGTGTGGTCCAAAGCCACCGCCCCGAGTTGCTATGGCCACCGTCCGCACTAGCCCATTTGCCTACAACCTTTTTTATTGGCAACTGCTTACAAAGTGTCCCAAGGAACCAGACCATCTTTTGTTTGAGGGAGAAGAAGGGTTGTGCAAGTGCTGTGTAAGCAGGGAGGGGTGATGTACCTTCATGGCGGTGTGGTCCGAAGCCACCGCCCCGAGTTGCTATGGCCACACTTCCACACTGGCCCATTTGCCTGCAACCATTTTTTTTGGCAACTGCTTAGAAAGTGTCCCAAGGGGCCAAATCATCTTTTGTTTGAGGGGGAAGAAGGGTTGTGCAAATGGGGTGTAGGCGGGGAGGTGTGATGTACCTTGATGGCGGTGGGGTCCAAAGCCACCGACCCGAGTTTCAACGGCCACACGTCCACACTAACCTTTCAACCCCTCCCCTATATATGTGTGTCTGTTGTAAATCTAACCCCTTGCCCGCCTCAGGAGCCCACCCCCCTGAGGTTCGCAGTGCGGCTGCGAATACCCAAGCCGATGCTACCCTCCCCCGCATTGGGGTGAGGGGCGGTGCGAACCGTCGGATCACACCTGGGCCGCATAGCCAACCGTTCGGAGGTGCCCGACAAAGGTGGCAGATAGGGTCCGCCTCTCCGCTTATCCACAACACACACATGAGTAACACCCCTACTTTCCTTGTGAGGCATCTAGACAAATAGCAACGTCGGCATGGGAGAGGGGTGTAGATTAGAGGATATATATATATATATATATATATATATATATATATATATATATACATATATATATATATATATATATATATATATATATATATATATATATATATATATATATATATATATATATATATATATATATATATATATATATATATATATATATATATATATATATATATATATATATATATATATATATATATATATATATATATATATATATATATATATATATATATATATATATATATATATATATATATATATATATATATATATATATATATATATATATATATATATATATATATATATATATATATATATATATATATATATATATGTGTGTGTATATGTGGCAGGTTTGAGGGAACTTTAGCACCCTCCGATCATTTATGTTGAGCAAAGAGCATTTGGGGACATAATTTGTGGTTTACCACCCCCGAACCAACCTTAGGGACGAGGTTGAACAACTTGAAATCTCATGGCATCTCCCCTAAATCTACCAATACTGGAATTACTCGTTAAAAAGGGCAAATATGGCTGTTTGGAGGCAATTTTGGCACCCATTGTTCATTAATCATGAGCCAAGAGCATTTAGGGTCACATATGGTGGTTTGCCAAGGCCGAACTAAGCTTAGGAACAAGGTTGAGCAATTTGAAATCTCATTATACTTCCCCTAAATCTACTTATACGAGAATTACACGTTAAATAGGGCAAATATGGCTGTTTTGAGGCAATTTTGGCTCCCGCCGTTCATTCATCTTGAGCCAAGAGCATTTAGGGTCACAAATGGTGGTTTGCCAAGGCCCAACTAACCTTGGGAACAAGGTTGAGCAATTTCAAATCTCATGACACTTCCCCTAAATCTGCTTATACTAGAATTAGACGTCAAACAGGGCAAATATGGCTGTTTTGAGGCAATTTTGGCACCCACCGTCGATATATCTTGATGCAAGAGCTTGTGGGGTCACATATGGTGTTTTGCCACGGCCAAGCTAACCTTAGGAACAAGGTGGAGCAATTTGAAATCTCATGACACTTCCCCTAAATCTACTTATACTAGAATTAGACGTCAGACAGGGCAAATATGGCTGTTTTGGGGCAATTTTGGCACCCGCCGTTGATATATGTTGATGCAAGAGGATGTAGGGTCACATATGGTGTTTTGCCAAGGCCAAACTAACCTTAGCAACAAGGGTGAGCAATTTGAAATCTCATGACACATCCCCTAAATCTAGTTATGCGAGAATTACAAGTGAAATAGGGCAAATATGGCTGTTTTGGGGCAATTTTGGCACCCGCCACTTATTTATCTTGATGCACCAGCATTTAGGGTCACATATGGTGGTTTGCTAAGGCCAAACTAACCTTAGGGAGAAGCTTGACGAATTTGAAATCTCACGAGACCTCCCCGAAATCCACTTATGCGACTTTCTTTGTGAAAAAGTGCCAAAAAAGGCCAAAAAATGCGGTATTTTTGGTAATATCTCCCTACAGATTAATGAGATGACCGTCATTTGATTACAGGAGCAAGATATGGTTGCGATTGGCGGATTGCGCTTCTTAAATTGGCTTACCTGCGCACAGAATTGGCACAAATCTCGCAAAATCACCCAAAACTCGGTGACGGTATGCAGACTGCGGCCCTAGCAGACTGCGAAAGACTGCGCACGAACAGGCGACACGCGTAACTGAAAAAACCACCGCAACTGACAGAAAGGTATGAATTTTATGTTGTTGTTCTAATTACCGCAAGCGGTTCGAATTTCACCTTCTGGTCACTCTGTCACTTCTTATTAATTACTGACAGATGTGTGATTGGCAATCGTTGCCCTTTGCTTCGCTCTTTTGAACGCGTTTAGCGCTGTGCGCAAACCCACTCCCTCCAAGTGAATATCCACTCCCTTCTACTCAATTTTTACTCCCTCCAAGTGAAATATATACATATATATACAAATACATGTATGTACATATATATATATATATATATATATATATATATATATATATATATATATAGATATATATATATATATATAGATGTAGATATGTATATATATATATATATATATATATATATATATATATATATATATATATATATATATATATATATATATATATATATATATATATATATATATATATACGCATACATACACACACATCCACACACACACACACATACACATATATATACGTATACATATCTATATATGTATACATATATACATATATATATATATATATGTATGTATATATATATATATATATGTAGATGTATGTATGTATGTATGTAGATATATATATATATATATATATATATGTATATATATATATATATATATATATATATATATGTATATATATATATATATATATATATATATATATATATATATATATATATATGTATATATATATATATATATATATATATATATATATATATATATATATATATATATATATAGATATATATTCCTTTGGCTATCAGACCGGACGGAGGACCGGTCTGGTCTTGTGGGGAAAATTATCACTTTCTGGCAAAGAATTGGGTCAAGGGTTTTTGAACGTGGCGGAAATGATGGTTTTGGTGGTTTTCTTAGACTCAATAGTATTTTAGAGAAAAACAGTAAGACCAGTTTCAGAGACCGGTGGGACCGGTCTTTGCAAACCTAACGGACCGGACCACTTCGGTACACTTTGGAGCACTTTGTTACACTTGCCTCCCAAACCTACCTTTGCGCGCTCGTTGCAGCATGCACGCCACCATACACCATGCACAAGCCACACACACATACACAGACTTTGCTTCCCATGTCCTCTTGGGTGTTTCAACGATGCATGATGGGTGGGATGCACCATTAGCATGAAAATAGATCGGTTCAAACAGTTTCATGCAGACCGGTCAGACCGGTCTTCCGAACCTCGCTCCTGGTCCCCTACTTCCTGCTGCCTTTTCACAGGACCGGTCAGACCGCTCTTCCCTGCTTTGTTGCTTAGTGTTCTTTAATGCCTATTTCAGGCCCCGGCACCAAGATCCCTGGCGTGAAGGATGCTGAGACGCCCATGCCCATGGCCTTCAAGAAGGTACTGGCCAGAGACCGGGTGGTGCTGCTGCTGAAGGGCTCGCACGGCGGCCGCTACACCGGCACGTGCCAGGCGCAGGCGTCCGGCAAAATTTCCCTATCCAGGACAATCTACTTCACGGAGGACCAGAAGACCGGGGGCTTGAAGCGCAGCATCAGCAAAGGCGAGCTTGACTTCGTCACCGAGGATCTGCCCGGATGTTGGGTGATGGCGGAGGCGAAGACATCTACTCCGGGCCAGAGAATTGCGGCCCGAGCAGCGCAGTCCCGCAAAAGGAAAGTGGACAAGGAGTCCGAAGACGAAGACGAGGACGAGGAAGAAGAGGACGAAGAAGACGAGGAGGAGGAGGAGCGAGAAAGCGTGACGGAGATCCCGGAAGAAGAGGCAAAGGAGGAAGAGAAAGAGAGGAAGAAGAAGAAGCCGGCGAAGGAGAAGCACACCACCAAAAGACGGTTGGCCGTCCCATTTTTCAAGGATATCAAAGCCGAGGGCAGTGAGTCCGCCTCGGCGCCCCGCACAAGCAAGAAAGCCAGGAAGGCCTCCATCGAGGACGAAGAGAGGTCGGCGGAAGAGGTGCGCATGGGCAACGCGTTGGAGGCGTATGGCACCACCTTGCCAAGGCTTGGGCAACACGTCCGGCAATGTCTCCGTGGCCAACCCGGCACCCAGACACTTTTGGCAGCAGCGCTGCAGTTGCTGTTCGGGTGCCCGTACAGCATTCTTTGTGGTCCTCTGTGCATTCGGTCGGATTACATCGTGGCGCAGCGCAAGTGTGTCGAGCCCCTTCGTCAATCCGATGGTCCCCAATACAAGGAATACGCACGTTTGTGCATACTGTCGTAAACCGTTCGGACCGCTTCACTTTAGTACACTTCACACGACGACCGGTCGGACCGGTCTGTACAAACTGTCGTAAACCGTTCGGACCGGTCCACTTTGGCACACTTCATACGAAGACCGGTCGGACCGGTCCTTGCAAACTGTCGCAAACCGCTCGGACCGCTTCACTTTAGCACACTTTAGCACACTTTATTCCATTTCTCCACAGAGAAGGTCTTGTAGGGGGCTGCAACGTGTTCGACGTGCTTGGGGATCAAGGATGAGCCCGACATGGACATGCCCGCCCTGCCCGCCGGGCCCGCAGCGCGCCAGCTCGCCATCCCCCAACCCGCCGCAAGGACCGTTCCTCCGGAAATGCCGATGCACGTGCAGACCATGGACCAGCTCATAACTCCCCAGCTGCGCGAGAAGTTCATGGCCCTCAAACGGGAATTGCAACGCACCGAATTCGAGCTCGTAACGGTATGGAGCACCCAATGGCCGTTCGGGGTTGTGTGTGCAACTCGCTCCCCCCTTTGCCGTGCCACTTTCAGGTCCGTGGGGGTTCCCTTCCTACAAGTGATTGGCATGAACCACACGCCGAAACCAAGACGTTGGGGGAGCAGATCGAAGAGATGCGGACAGTCGCTTGGTTCCGTGAACAAACGGAGAGGATGAGGTTGGTCGAGGAAGAAGAGGCGCGCGAGGAGTTTGAAGGACAAGAGGAGGCAAGAATCCAAGCCGAACGTGCAATGGAGGTGTGTGTCCAGGGGTCCCCTAGCCTACATTTGTGCATGCATGGAGTCAGCACTGTGGTCTGTGGTCTGCAGGACGCCCGACGTCGTGACGAGGCCGCGCGTGAACGCAAAAAGAAGGATGCGGCGACCGCGGCTTTGGAGGCGAAGTTGAAGGCGTTGCAACAGGAGTTGGACGAGGCACGGAAGAGCAAGGAGGAGCCGAGCAAACAGCAAGAACCCGAAGAATCGCAGGAACCAGACCCGCAGCAGGTCCCAGCGGAGGAGGCAGGCGCAGGGGAGCCAATCGCCCAGCAAGCCGATGCCCCCGAGCCAGAATCCGGAACTCAGGCATGCGTGTGCTTCAATTCGTTTTAAAGTGTGCTAAAGTGTGCTAAAGTGTGCTAAAGTTGACCGGTCCGAACGGTTTACGACAGTTTGCAACGACCGGTCCGACCGGTCTTCGTGTGAAGTGTGCTAAAGTGGACCGGTCCGAACGATTTACGACAGTTTGCAAAGACCGGTCCGACCGGTCCCTGAACGAAGTGTCACGAAGTGTACCGGTCCGTTTGGTTGAAACCACTTTACTTCCTGTTTCTGCAGGAGCCCTCCACCCAGGCACTTCAGCTGCAGGCGGCTTCCGCTGCTGCTGCTACCGGGATTCCGGGGATGAAAATCACCCCGGCCTTCGCCGCACAACAGACCACACCGAAGTGGACGATACCACCTACCGGGGATAATTGCCAACTACCGTAGGTTTGCCCCGGCGGTGGATACGTTTAACCAAATGTGCTTACAACACCGGGAAGAGCACCGGTTTCAATCATGGTGGAAGGCACTTGGGCAGATGGTGTTAAGGATAGCGGCAACAAATGCATTTACGTCATGCCAAGCGTTGCGCCTTAGTCCGGGGGGTGAAACAATGTTTGACTGGCAATGCAGGTTAATGAGATACATTTTTCCGGCAAGGCAAATTGAGGTGGTGGACAAGCATGTACCAATAGTGGTTGGGAAGCGGGGCTTTTGTGTACATTGTGGGATGGGCACCACTCGATACAAGTGCAAAGCATGTGGGTGCTATCTACACGTCGAGTGCTTTGTGGACCATCATGAATGAACCATCAATAGATGTCTTGTGAGGATTGACTCCCATGCATTGCAATGTCTGTGCAAAGGTGTGAACACGCACAACACAGCACACGCACACACACAACACACACATGCGGACACACACACTACACACGCATCACCAAGTGCTCCAAAGTGTGCTAAAGTGTGCTAAAATGGTCCGGTCCGTTCAGTTTGCAAAGACCGGTCGGACCAGTCCGACCGGTCTCCCCGAACTAACCGGTTCGCTACAGAAAGCTAAAGTGGCGCAAAACGGTCTCAACTGAACAGTTGGTGATTTTGCCTAGTCGAAACGGTGAGTTAACGAAGACCGGTGGACCGGTTGTGAAAATATTCGCGTATGGTAGCCAAAGGAATATATATATATATGTATACATATATATATATATATATATATATATATGTATATATATATATATATATATATATATATATATATATATATATATATATATATATATATATATATATATATATATATATATATATATATATATATATATAGATATATATATATATATATATATATATATATATATATTCATATATATATATATATATATATATATGTATATATATATATATATATATGTATATATATATATATATATATATATATATATATATATATATATATATATATATATATATATATATATATATATATATATATATATATATATATATATATATATATATATATATATATATATATATATATATATATATATATATATATATAGTCATAGTCATAGTCATAGTTATAACCACTTATCATGCCGTCTACTGGAGTTACGGGGCATCTTGCGCCGACAGGTGGTTCCTGCCTCGCTCAATCCCGTGGGTCCCAGGGCTGCCTCAGGTGGCCCACAGCATGACGGAGGACCTAGAGGACCGGGGATACCGGTCAACCAGGCTTTGAGGGCAGTGGCAACTGCAAAGCGTTAGCATTAGCAACGGCGACGGACGCTGGCCCGTTTGTTCGCCGGGGGTATGGGGGCAAGGCACAGCAATGCAGCAGCATCGCAACAAGCAGAAAGCAAGGGCTTCTCCGTTCGGCGCAAAGCGGCAACCAAGTCACAAAGCAGCACGCATGCGGCGAAGCAAGAGCGGACTCTCCGTTGTTCGCGTACCCCCTGCCACCGTGGAGACGTCCAGTACCCGTGACCCCACGTAATCCACTGCCAGTTGCGTACTTGTAAATACCCACCACCCCTGACTCCACATATTCCACTGCCAGCACGCAATAACCCTTTTATGCACAGCCAGGATTTCTGGGAGGCTCCAGCCTAGCCTGGCCCTCAGCCTTCATCGCCCCCGTGTCCCCACTATGTACGTCGCCGACCCACCGCACCAGTCCCCTAGTATAGTACAGAAACACGGTATCAACTCCACGTCCCCGTGGCCTTGAGCAGCAGCCACACCCCAGATATATACTGTGCCGGCACTCCTTGTCAGGGGCCAGAACCCAATCAGCTTCGAGGCATCCACTTGCCCAAGTATAATATAACCTGAGGGTCTACAGGGGGGGACGCTGGCCGCCCCGCGACGGGAGAGGCGCAACTCGTGAATATCGCTGGCTGGGATTCGGGCTGGTGGGTGCCGTAGCTTGGTTATTAACCCCCTGTAGGGGTACCCACCAGAGGCTCGCCCCGGGCTGTGGCAACCAAGTGCACCTCATCTGGCCCACATACATCGCCCTGGCGCCTACCCTTGACCCTTACCTGCACTGATTGGCCAGCTCCCGTCGTTGCGCCACTTCCGCCACAGCAGCGGCCAGGCCGCAGGTTCGGCCTCCACCGACGACGTGGCGAGCCTACTTATAGCATTGGCCCGCGCGTCACCCCCCGGACCACTCAGTATGCCGCTCCTCCTCTCTCCTCGCCTCTAGCCGACCGGACTGGCGCCCCCCAGGAGTAAGTGGCTACAATGGTGAGGCGACCGCATACTTATCGCTACGACGCCGCGCAGTACCGCCGTTGCCACGCCGATGCCACCTGCGAGCCGCCACCACACGCACCACCGCAACCGCAAGGCCATGGTCAGAGGTTAGACTATGTACATGCCCGCAGGCACGGTCCCTCTAGTTTGTTAACGGGGCCAGGGGATGCCCCCACACGCCCCCTGAGTTGTTAGAGGGGTCACGGGGACACCCCAGTACCGCCATGCAACCTGGCAGCGCCCCCACAGTACGGTTCTCCAGTACCGCCGCGTACTCCCACCATACGGTCCCCAGTACCGCCGCGCATACTCCCACGACGCCAGTACACCGTCATCTTGAACCCCGCTTACACCTCGGGAGCGCTCCTCTCATACCGCCATGCCATTTCAAGTACGCCGGCCATACGATCCACCTGACGACCACGCCGTCACATTCCTCTACGCACACATCACCGCTTCGTCGCCGCTCCCGGGG
>CAXIWF010001455.1:0-53173 GCA_964036045.1 Eutreptiella sp. 'Long Island Sound 2002' | reverse complement strand
ATGGGCTGTTTTGGGACCAAAAATGGGTCAAAAATGGGTCAAAAACGCATTTTTCCAAACCTCATCCTAGACCATTTGGGGTGCACAAACAGGTGAAATGAGCCCATTTTGAGCCCATTTTCGGGCATTTTGGCCCCTCAGAAGTCCAAAAAGCCTTGAAAGTGGGCCTCGTGGTGATGGGGTTCACTTGCAAGCTGATTTCACTTTGTCAAGAGCCATCAATGTGTGAATCGTTCTTGATGTCCCTCACCAGTCATAGCTGATGTTCAGATGTTCCCTCCCCCACCAGCTCGGTCCCAATATTCAGTCTTGATTAGGGTTGCTGTTAGGGCCTGCAGCCCTCCTGTAGCCCTCCTTCAGGTCAAGAATTTTTCTTGTCATTTTAACACAAATATGAGTTCTCTACAAAATTTTGAGTATTTTGAGTATAAACACATAGTATGAAAAAAAAAAATGGCGCCTTTGGCGCCGGACAGTTTTCTCTAGAGACACTTGTTGGTGGCCGACCCGGCACCACTATCTTTCAAAACCCGGGGGGTGGGTTGGGGGGGGGGGGGGGCTGGGGGGGGGTCGCATACAAGGACCCGGCCCGGCCGCCCTCCCGTGTGGGAGCCCTAGGACATAAATGATAGGTCCCAGTTTTCTGGTAATAGGAAGGCGGTTTGGAGTCTTGGAGGGACTGAGCAGCTGCATTTCAAGAACACTGAAGCCCTCGTGCATTCCCTGTGGAGGGGGTGGGGTCCTATTTTTGAGGCGAAGTGGGGGGGGGGGTCCCAGCAGCCAAGGGCGGATGGGAGGCCGCGCTTTTTCAAGGGCAATATCCCTCAATGCTTGAATGACACTTATGGCATGCCCCGTGCATTAACCCTGCACATAGACAAGTGGCATGCCGCTCAACCTCTAGTCAAACCAGTCAAGTCCCGCATTGTCTTACCGCAAATGCTCTGCCGAAGTTGTGCCAAACCGCAAAACTAGGCGCTAAGCAGGGCACACTGTGCCCTCCTTCGCATGCTAGCCTCCCCCTCTCCGGGGGACTATGCACAAGGACCCATACCCCTCTCCCCTTTAGGCTCAAGCCTGGGGGTGTGGGGGTGTTGGGAGGGAGGGTGGCTTGCGCTGGAAATGAAGGGGTGGCACCCAGTACCAACCAACCAAGTCTGCCTTTGTATGGTATTCGATGCATGAAAGAAAAGGTACATGAAATTACATGAAAGAAAACCTGGAAAGAAACACGTACATGAGGACTCCCAAATGATCAAACCAATTGTCTGCAACGCACGGCTTGCCAAATCCACATAGACTCTGCTCCACATACGTTTATTGGACTTCGTTTATTGGAATTCAGGTCCCAACAAAAATGCGGTCAGTGGGCCTGGACAAGGGGGAGCTTGACCATAATGGTGTTTGCTACCCTCCTGGCTAAGGTCCATGTATCGGCAAGCAAATATGTGAATGCATGACAGCAAAAGCGCCGTCAGGCGCCGTCACAAGGGAGCCTGGACAAAGGGGGCCATGACCACATTCAAATCTGCTCGAACTGCAGTCGAGATTTACGATCATTCCCATCGTTTTAGTCATCCTGTCATCATTATTATCCCTGTCATTATTGTCTCTCTTTGCCCCCTCTGCTCTTAGGGTATGTGTACGGTTGAGCGGACCACTGGGGAGCCAGGGAAAGGAGAGCAGAGCAAAAACTTCCAAAAATTATTCCAAATTTTTCCAAAAAAAATTTCAAAGAAGGTAAAACTTCCGAAAAAGTGTCCTGGCCTTCTGATCTGATTTTGGTTGTGCCCGATCCTTCGAACCGGGGGAGAAAGTGCAGATGTGACCAATATTATCTGTCCACTTAAGCAAAGGGGGGGGGGCGGATTTGTGACAAAAAATGTTGCACCGGCAGTCTCAAGTGGTTGTCCTGTCTACTACGGGGGAGTATCTGCGCCGCACGTGCACCGCCCGCTACTTTATTTACGTGGAACAGCCTGGGCTTTACCCCCTCCCGCAATGGCCCCTGCAGAGAGCAAACCCCTCGTTGGTAGGCACATTCGCTTGGTCGGGCTCCTCCTCGCAGCGCGACCGTGCCGCGTCAGGTGCTCCCCCTACAGCATGCCACGCCATGTTGAAACCTGGGCACACTTGGTGGTGGTGGCAAGTTCAAGATTCAGCAATTTCGGGTTTCACAAATCGAAGAGTGCGGAGACAAACGGACGCCCCCTGTCTCAACTTCATTTCCCTGGCAGACGTCTGGGCTCTGCCCATACAACCGCTGATGGTTTCTCAGCCGGTCATCTGTTGAGAGACATAAGAATGTACCCCGGCCACCCTCCGTTTGAAGGCGGTGTTTGGCATTGCAAAGTTTGATGTGGCCCGAGAGGCCCCACTCGGAAATTAATTGTGCAAAAACAACACCAACAGACGCCGGGCCATAGTCTACCCGTTGAGTCATTCATCATTCGTTCAAACAAAAATACAACCAAAGCCGGCATTCCAATGCATAGGACGGATGCCGCAGCCAATGCATTGGCAAGGGACCGTGCCGATGGCGCCAAGGCTCAAGCCGCTTGTTTGGCACCAGATGTGGTTCTATCGGTTCATTTGAAGAGGTGTTTCCCATTGCGGAGGTGGGATTCAACGGTCCACTCATCACTTGCCCAGTTGCTGCTTTGCACTGGGATGGTTTGGGTGGACTGTGGACTTTGCGAGTCGTGGGCGCACGCTTTGTGTACCAACGCGAATACCACATCCAATCAAGAGGCATGTCCAGGTTGTGTGGAGGTCGGGTTGTCAACACATTGCGTGGCAGCGAAGACTCCTCTGTGCGGACCCGGAAGGGCAACTCATCAAGGGTTTGTTGGAGGGTGGTCATGGCAAAAGAGTAGTTTCGTGGGTGCATGGATGGGTGGGGTGATGCCAACGCCACCGTGGGACGCACCGCACTGTTGGGTTACGTTCTGTGCAAGAGTCATTTGCCTTTGTTGGTGCGCATCATTCCGTTTTTGCAAGACAAGACCCGCAACAAAGGCTCCTCCCCAGGGAAGTATTAGAAGGGGGGGAGGGAGGGGGGGAGGGGGTGGGGGGGGTTCGGCCGGACCCTCCCTCCTCCTATGGTCCCCCTATGGTCCCCGCCGAAGGCGGGCCGAAAATTTTTGAAGCTTAAATCCTCTTGGCACCGAAGGCGCCGAAGCAAAATTTTGGCTGTCAGCCTCAAACATTACAAGAGGAGGAGGGGGGGGGGGGAGGGGGTCCAACTGGAGGGAGGTAGGGGGGGTCAGGGGAGGTACCCCCCCTCCTCCTCCGGTGTACGGCCGTTCTAATACACCTCTGCTCCTCCCCCCTGTTGGAACTCCCGATTGCGAGGGGTGCCTGCGCCATCAACACGCATGATCCTGATGATGGGTGCAGGTGTGCACGCTGCTGGCGAAGTCGTGTCCGTTGCCGCAGCTCAGCCCCTTGCCTTGCAAATCAGTGAACAATTGCATTCACCATCTTTAATCCCAAGCGAAGCGGTGCAGTTTGAGGGCAATGGAACGGCAGTCGCTAAGGCTGACCCCTAATTGACTTGAGAGCCAGGCCCTTGCCAACCGTCCGAGCACGGAGCCCCGGTGGTGTTGTCCGGGGCGAACGTGCGGCGCACCACGTCCCAGCTCAGGTTCCGCTTGGAGCCGTACAGATTGAGCTGCGGGTGCACCGTCCGGAGGAGGGCCGCGGGGCAGAACGGGGGCACCCGGCGGCCGGCAAAGGACTCCCGCAGGCAGAGGCCGTGCGCCACGAGGTCCTCCGCCTGATGGATGTACGCCCGGCCGAACTTGGGGCTGTAGTGGCTGAGCTCCCCGACGCCCCGCCACGACCGGCCCCACGCGGTGTTGGCCTCGTCGGTGCCGAGGAACGGCCCAAAGCCGATCCCGAGGTGCGCCGCCGGGGGCACCCAGTCCAGGCACCGCCGCGTGGCGTTGGGGGCCCCGTCGAACAGCGGGGCCACGCGGCTCCGGCGGTGGCCCGCAGGGCAGTGGATCTGGGACACGTCGTCCGGGCGGTGCAGGCGCATGTAGTGGCCCATGACCACGAACTGCGAGAAGGCCCGGGGGTCGTGGGCCGTGCGGTTGCCCCACTGCCCGAGCGCCTCGGCGAACGGGGCCCGGACCCCCATCGTCCGCCGGAGCCGCGCGAGGATGTGCCGCCGCATGGGGGCGAAGGCCGCCAGGGGCATGACGATGGGGAACATGGTCATGTACGACCACCCGCAGTCCCCCCCGATCAGGTCCTCGCACGGGCCCCGGAACTGCTCCTGCGCGGCGATGGGCCAGCTCAGGTGGTGGACGCGGCCGCGGGGGTCGAAGAGGGACCGGCACGTCACCGGCATCCCGAACATGACGTCGCTGTCCAGGAACATCATGTACTTCGCGGTGCTGCGGGCCTTGGCGGCGTAGGTGTCGGCCAGCAGCATGACCACGGCCTGGAGCATGTAGCCCTCCCCGCTGAACCTGTGTGATTGGGAGGCCGGAGGTTGGCTGGGGGTTTGCGGGAGGCGGGATGGGGGTTGACTGGGGGTTGACTGGGGGTTGACTGGGGGTTGCTCAGGCTGGCTCTAAGTTGGCTGGGGGTTGGCTGCCGGGGGTGGGGGGTGACCAAGCTCCACTTCTGATGGTTGTGGTGGAGGGGGCTATTGTGGCAAAGGCCTGCAGGTTGTTCCTTCACAATTCACAGTGCCGATCAGGCTATTGCTTAGTGACCCTGGGGGGGGGGGTTAGTTTGGGCCTCGGCTAGGTCTCAGCCACCCACCCACCCACCCACCCATCCAACCCTACCCCCCCCCCCCGGGGGGGCAGGTCTATGCCCTCGACCCGCAGTCACATACAAGCACTTGAAAATCTGTGGAACAACAGAGCAAAACTGACCAGCAAAAATTTGCCACCACTGGGGTTGGAAGCCAGGACCTTGAAATCGCGGTCAAGCATGACAACCAACTCAATTAATAACCAGTTCTGGTGGCAGTGTGCAACAAAGGGTTCAGAGCTTTGACACAGTATGAAAAAAAATGTGAAAAATGTGTGAAATATGCAGACAGGTCTCAAAGCCCTGCACAACCCAAATCCAAAGCGCACCCGCACCCCGGGGGGGGGGGGGGCTGGTGGCCCAAAATGCTGAAATTTGGGGCTAACCCACCCACCCATCTCTAAACCCACCCCCCCCCCCCGGGGGGGGTATTTCGCCCACTAAGCAATAGCCTGGTGCCGATGCATAGATCATGCGCGGAGCATCGGGCCTTTTTGGGGGACGGGGAAGGGGAGAGGTGAGCTGGCGTCGCCTGCTCACAGGACAGCCCCCGAGAGACATGCTCCGGATTGACGTTGAGGGCTGTCCACTTCTACGATGATCACACAACTGACTGTGGTAGCGGATCTGACGGGGTGTGCGGATGAGCCGAGTCTGATACCGGATTACGCCTTGGGAGACTGCCATGCCCGTGGGCTTCCCAGTGTGCACATAATGCACCAAACGTTGTTGGCTCAAGAGGGCATCGGGGCGCATGGCATGTGGTGGTACAAAGGGGGGGTATCCACGTCCATTTCTGCACACCCGGTTCTCTCCACCTGTGCAACAACACGTGAACGGAACAATTTGTGCCCATGTTTAATTTCATTTCATTTCATTTGACACTTCCCGCAGGCGGCGGAGATTGTTCCTTTGCTGCAGTGTGTCCAATCTCGCTGAAGCAGGGAACTAAGATACACATTCTGCGTGGGCTGGGAGGGCGGCTCATGTCACACAGAGAAGTACAATAAGTACAGTGGCAGAAAATAAAGTAGACTGATGACAGAGCCATGCACGGGTAGAACAGGGCTATGGGGGCGTTTGTGCACAGTGTGCGCACTGCACGCACAGCGCGCACATTATAGGGGGAAATTGGGGGTTTTTGCAACGGTTGACAATATTCTTACGTCTATGGACCATACTACACCCCCACAATGTTGTACAACCTGATGTTTCACCCCAACGCACGGTCACGGGGGGATCCCATCCAAATGTCTCCAATGACCTTCCAATGCCATAGACAGGCAAATCGGTCGAATAGTGTTGCGCTCCTTCTCGTTCTGACGGGAGTGTGCCGTAGTCTTCGGAGCGCGCGCTCTTTTGGGCCTCGTCTTTGATGTTGAGCGTGAAGGAGATCTACCCCGTGAGCGTGAACGTCCTGACCGACCGATGCAGACCGCGAACGTGACGTCCGCTGCGCCAGTAGAGATGGACTACAAGCGGTCGAAGCGGAGGGGGACCGTGCCGGCCGGCTTGCCGCACGTGGTTGTGACCAACGTAGACGGTGTATTTGACCGCCGCGATGGCAGGGGATCGCGCCGTTTAGCCTTTGGCGATGCGAGGAGACTAACACCGGGCTGACTGGGAGAGGGTGGCGGTGAAGGTGACTGCACCCGTTACTCCCTTTCCATTGATGTGGACATGAAGGCCTCAGGGACGCTAGAGTAGTGGAGGCCCCAGAACAGGGTACCCGAATGTATCACCATAGCACGGAATCGGGTACCCTTTTTGAGTGACATGCACAATAACACACACAAATGCACTGGAAATGAGGGCTAGACATGCAGGCAAGTCATATAATTGTACAACAAGGCTCATTGTTATTGATGCTAGGCACTACTATGCAGTTTGGGTATGGTCTTGTATAAACTTTGTGCACAATGCGCGCACAACGCGTGCACAGCGCGCAATACACCCCTATGACAAAACTTACATTCCTACAGAACTACAGTACTGCTACGGCAGGTTTACCCAGAAAGGCCTGGGCTTTTACCCCCTCCCGAAATGCCCCCCAAGGGAGAGCAAACCCCAGTAGTAGTTGGCGGTAGGTGTGGGTGCTTGGTCGGACAGCACGGCCCAATCTCTGTGCTGTGCGTGTGCTGTGTCATGTGCTCCCCCAAAAGGGTCGCATGATAACATGCAGACAACGGTGCAATGCACATGGTACCCCCCCCCCTCCCTTGTATAACCTACAAAAAAGTCCCAAATTGATACATTCCCTGCACCTACTGCGGCTTGGACAAGGCCGTAGCTTACGCATCCCACATGCAACTATCGACCCACACTTTCCACATCACATCATGCAACAATTTCTGAAAGGGAAGCTAAGAAGGGGTCTGTGTGGGTTCAAATTGGCAAACACTCACAACACAAATTGTGCGGCTACACTACATTTGGTACCAAATCAAATTGCGCCGAAGGCACAGAAGAGAAATTTCACTTGGCCGCTGCCCCAAACATTGGAAGGGGAGGAGGGGGGCGGTCCAAGGGGGGGGGGGGGGCTCCTCCTATGGTTGTCAGCTGTTCTAATACATCCCTGCCCTCAGGTCCGTGCATATGCAAGGGGGGCGTACTACAAAACAGGAAGGGGATGCTGAGATCATAATAACAGGCCAAGGACCAACCTAGTGGGACGTCAAGGCGTCATGGCTGAGAGGGACTCCGGGGTAGTGTTTGCACAATTTTTGCATCAACTATCCCGACTTAACCCCGGATCTTACCCTCCCCCAGAAAGGGCCCCCCAAGCACAGCCGAATGCACCGCAAACCTTACCTACGGAGCACAGTGCAGAAGACACGAATCGTGCACTCCATATCCACACAACTGACCAGAGGTGTCGCTCTTAAACAGTCTTGTCCCCACAAGTGTGAGGGTCAATACGGTCAGCACAATACTGCCCCTTGCACCCCCCACAAACGGTGGCGGTGGAGGATCTACTACAACACAAGGCACACACCTTGAACACCTCTACCTCATCGTCTTCCCGGGCCCAACAACAATCCCGGCGCGCTGACTTGCCCCCTCTCCGGCGGTCTGTACACGTCCCCCCCCTTTCACACATCTCCCCACGCAGAATCCCTCCGTGCGTGAGCCTCAACGCATGTACCAGGACTGGTTCTTCGACAAGGGGGTCAGGGGATGGACCACGGCCCCCCGGGTGGTCCTGACCCAGACGTGCGCCTTGGCAATGTCGCGGGGCTCCACCAAAAGATGCACGACGTTGCGGCAGGGCATGAAGATGTCGAGGCTGTGCTGAAGGAGGCTCACGAGAGGGAACGCCGGCTCATTGAAGACAACGAAGACGTCCACGTCTGCCAGGGGACACCGCTGCAAATGCCGCTGCGAATGGTTGGGTTTGCGACACCGCACAAAGCGTTGGACTTGCACGGGCAATAGGCAGCAGATGGCGAGGACCAGCACCACCCAAACGACCTCCCCCTTTGACACCATGACATAGTGGCTGTGGGCAGGACAGAGAAGGCCCCATGAGCAGTCGCCGGCCACCCCTCCCCACTAACCAGGCCACCACACAGTACCTGTCAACCTGCTTCTTGATTGTTGCTGGTAATCTCTTGAGGCTTCTGGCACCTCTGCACCGCCTGATAAATTTCTCCTGTTTCTGGGTGTTAGTTTTCATGTCCATTTCGGCATCTATTCCATCGTGCACTTTCCCGGAGGTTTTGGATGGTTCCTGTGCATGCAACCATTATTTGGCAGTATTTCAGAGTATGCGGGGGAATGCAACCATTATTTGGGAGTATTTCAGAGTATGCGGGGGAATGCAACCATTATTTGGGAGTATTTCAGAGTATGCGGGGGAATGCAACCATTATTTGGGAGTATTTCAGAGTATGCGGGGGAATGCAACCATTATTTGGGGGTGTTTCAGAGTATGCGGGGGAATGCAACCATTATTTGGGAGTATTTCAGAGTATGCGGGGGAATGCAACCATTATTTGGGAGTATTTCAGAGTATGCGGGGGAATGCAACCATGATTTGGGAGTATTTCAGAGTATGCGGGGGAATGCAACCATTATTTGGGAGTATTTCAGAGTATGCGGGGGAATGCAACCATTATTTGGGAGTATTTCAGAGTATGCGGGGGAATGCAACCATTATTTGGGAGTATTTCAGAGTATGCGGGGGAATGCAACCATTATTTGGGAGTATTTCAGAGTATGCGGGGGAATGCAACCATTATTTGGGAGTATTTCAGAGTATGTGGGGGAATGCAACCATTATTTTGGGGTGTTTCAGAGTATGTGGGGGAATGCACCCATTATTTGGGGGTGTTTCAGAGTATGCGGGGGAATGCAACCATTATTTGGGAGTATTTCAGAGTATGCGGGGGAATGCAACCATTACTTGGGAGTATTTCAGAGTTTCCGGGGGAATGCAACCATTATTTGGGGGTGTTTCAGAGTATGCGGGGGAATGCAACCATTACTTGGGAGTATTTCAGAGTATGCGGGGGAATGCAACCGTTATTTGGGAGTATTTCAGAGTATGCGGGGGAATGCAACCATTATTTGGGGGTATTTCAGAGTATGTGGGGGAATGCAACCATTACTTGGGAGTATTTCAGAGTTTCCGGGGGAATGCAACCATTATTTGGGGGTGTTTCAGAGTATGCGGGGGAATGCAACCATTACTTGGGAGTATTTCAGAGTATGCGGGGGAATGCAACCATTATTTGGGAGTATTTCAGAGTATGCGGGGGAATGCAACCATTACTTGGGAGTATTTCAGAGTATGCGGGGGAATGCAACCGTTATTTGGGAGTATTTCAGAGTATGCGGGGGAATGCAACCATTATTTGGGGGTATTTCAGAGTATGTGGAAGAATGCAACCATTACTTGGGAGTATTTCAGAGTTTCCGGGGGAATGCAACCATTATTTGGGGGTGTTTCAGAGTATGCGGGGGAATGCAACCATTACTTGGGAGTATTTCAGAGTATGCGGGGGAATGCAACCATTATTTGGGAGTATTTCAGAGTATGCGGGGGAATGCACCCATTATTTGGGGGTGTTTCAGAGTATGCGGGGGAATGCAACCATTATTTGGAGGTATTTCAGAGTATGCGGGGGAATGCAACCATTATTTGGGGGTATTTCAGAGTTTCCGGGGGAATGCAACCATTATTTGGGGGTGTTTCAGAGTATGCGGGGGAATGCAACCATTACTTGGGAGTATTTCAGAGTATGCGGGGGAATGCAACCATTATTTGGGAGTATTTCAGAGTATGCGGGGGAATGCAACCGTTATTTGGGAGTATTTCAGAGTATGCGGGGGAATGCAACCATTATTTGGGGGTATTTCAGAGTATGTGGGGGAATGCAACCATTATTTGGGGGTGTTTCAGAGTATGCGGGGGAATGCAACCATTATTTGGGAGTATTTCAGAGTATGCGGGGGAATGCAACCATTACTTGGGAGTATTTCAGAGTATGCAGGGGAATGCAACCATTATTTGGGAGTATTTCAGAGTATGCGGGGGAATGCAACCATTATTTGGGAGTATTTCAGAGTATGCGGGGGAATGCAACCATTATTTGGGAGTATTTCAGAGTATGCGGGGGAATGCAACCGTGATTTGGGAATATTTCAGAGTATGCAGGGGAATGCAACCATTACTTGGGAGTATTTCAGAGTATGCGGGGGAATGCAACCATTATTTGGGAGTATTTCAGAGTATGCGGGGGAATGCAACCATTATTTGGGAGTATTTCAGAGTATGCGGGGGAATGCAACCATTATTTGGGAGTATTTCAGAGTATGCGGGGGAATGCAACCATTATTTGGGAGTATTTCAGAGTATGCGGGGGAATGCAACCATTATTTGGGAGTATTTCAGAGTATGCGGGGGAATGCAACCATTACTTGGGAGTATTTCAGAGTATGCGGGGGAATGCAACCGTTATTTGGGAGTATTTCAGAGTATGCGGGGGAATGCAACCATTATTTGGGGGTATTTCAGAGTATGCGGGGGAATGCACCCATTATTTGGGGGCGTTTCAGAGTATGCGGGGGAATGCAACCATCATTTGGGAGTATTTCAGAGTATGCGGGGGAATGCAACCATTATTTGGGAGTATTTCAGAGTATGCAGGGGAATGCAACCATTATTTGGGAGTATTTCAGAGTATGCGGGGGAATGCAACCATTATTTGGGAGTATTTCAGAGTATGCGGGGGAATGCAACCATTATTTGGGAGTATTTCAGAGTATGCGGGGGAATGCAACCATTATTTGGGAGTATTTCAGAGTATGCGGGGGAATGCAACCATTATTTGGGAGTATTTCAGAGTATGCGGGGGAATGCAACCATTATTTGGCAGTATTTCAGAGTATGCGGGGGAATGCAACCATTATTTGGGAGTATTTCAGAGTATGCGGGGGAATGCAACCGTGATTTGGGAGTATTTCAGAGTATGCGGGGGAATGCAACCATTATTTGGGAGTATTTCAGAGTATGCGGGGGAATGCAACCATTATTTGGGGGTATTTCAGAGTATGCGGGGGAATGCAACCATCATTTGGGAGTATTTCAGAGTATGCGGGGGAATGCAACCATTATTTGGGAGTATTTCAGAGTATGCGGGGGAATGCAACCATTATTTGGGAGTATTTCAGAGTATGCGGGGGAATGCAACCATTATTTGGGAGTATTTCAGAGTATACGGGGGAATGCAACCATTATTTGGGAGTATTTCAGAGTATGCGGGGGAATGCAACCATTATTTGGGAGTATTTCAGAGTATGCGGGGGAATGCGACCATTATTTGGGAGTATTTCAGAGTATGCGGGGGAATGCAACCATTATTTGGCAGTATTTCAGAGTATGCGGGGGAATGCAACCATTATTTGGGAGTATTTCAGAGTATGCGGGGGAATGCAACCGTGATTTGGGAGTATTTCAGAGTATGCGGGGGAATGCAACCATTATTTGGGAGTATTTCAGAGTATGTGGGGGAATGCAACCATTATTTGGGAGTATTTCAGAGTATGCGGGGGAATGCAACCATTATTTGGGAGTATTTCAGAGTATGCGGGGGAATGCAACCATTATTTGGCAGTATTTCAGAGTATGCGGGGGAATGCAACCATTATTTGGGAGTATTTCAGAGTATGCGGGGGAAAGTAACCATTATTTGGGAGTATTTCAGAGTAAGCGGCGGAATGCAACCGTTATTTGGGAGTATTTCAGAGTATGCAGGGGAATGCAACCACCACTTGGGAGTATTTCAGAGTATGCGGGGGAATGCAACCATTATTTGGGAGTATTTCAGAGTATGCGGGGGAATGCAACCGTGATTTGGGAGTATTTCAGAGTATGCAGGGGAATGCAACCATTATTTGGCAGTATTTCAGAGTATGCGGGGGAATGCAACCATTATTTGGGAGTATTTCAGAGTATGCGGGGGAATGCAACCATTATTTGGGAGTATTTCAGAGTATGCGGGGGAATGCAACCATTATTTGGGAGTATTTCAGAATATGCGGGGGAATGCAACCATTATTTGGGAGTATTTCAGAGTATGCGGGGGAATGCAACCATTATTTGGCAGTATTTCAGAGTATGCGGGGGAATGCAACCATTATTTGGGAGTATTTCAGAGTATGCGGGGGAATGTAACCATTATTTGGGAGTATTTCAGAGTATGCGGGGGAATGCAACCATTATTTGGGAGTATTTCAGAGTATGCGGGGGAATGCAACCGTGATTTGGGAGTATTTCAGAGTATGCGGGGGAATGCAACCATTATTTGGGAGTATTTCAGAGTATGCGGGGGAATGCAACCATTATTTGGGAGTATTTCAGAGTATGCGGGGGAATGCAACCATTATTTGGGAGTATTTCAGAGTATGCGGGGGAATGCAACCATTATTTGGGAGTATTTCAGAGTATGCGGGGGAATGCAACCATTATTTGGGAGTATTTCAGAGTATGCGGGGGAAAGTAACCATTATTTGGGAGTATTTCAGAGTATGCGGGGGAATGCAACCGTGATTTGGGAGTATTTCAGAGTATGCGGGGGAATGCAACCATTATTTGGGAGTATTTCAGAGTATGCGGGGGAATGCAACCGTGATTTGGGAGTATTTCAGAGTATGCGGGGGAATGCAACCATTATTTGGGAGTATTTCAGAGTATGCGGGGGAATGCAACCATTATTTGGCAGTATTTCAGAGTATGCGGGGGAATGCAACCATTATTTGGGAGTATTTCAGAGTATGCGGGGGAAAGTAACCATTATTTGGGAGTATTTCAGAGTAAGCGGCGGAATGCAACCATTATTTGGGAGTATTTCAGAGTATGCAGGGGAATGCAACCACCACTTGGGAGTATTTCAGAGTATGCGGGGGAATGCAACCATTATTTGGGAGTATTTCAGAGTATGCGGGGGAATGCAACCGTGATTTGGGAGTATTTCAGAGTATGCAGGGGAATGCAACCATTATTTGGCAGTATTTCAGAGTATGCGGGGGAATGCAACCATTATTTGGGAGTATTTCAGAGTATGCGGGGGAATGCAACCATTATTTGGGAGTATTTCAGAGTATGCGGGGGAATGCAACCATTATTTGGGAGTATTTCAGAGTATGCGGGGGAATGCAACCATTATTTGGCAGTATTTCAGAGTATGCAGGGGAATGCAACCATTATTTGGGAGTATTTCAGAGTATGCGGGGGAATGCAACCATTATTTGGGAGTATTTCAGAGTATGCGGGGGAATGCAACCATTATTTGGGAGTATTTCAGAGTATGCGGGGGAATGCAACCATTATTTGGGAGTATTTCAGAGTATGCGGGGGAATGCAACCATTATTTGGGAGTATTTCAGAGTATGCAGGGGAATGCAACCATTATTTGGGAGTATTTCAGAGTATGCAGGGGAATGCAACCATTATTTGGCAGTATTTCAGAGAATGCGGGGGAATGCAACCATTATTTGGGAGTATTTCAGAGTATGCGGGGGAATGCAACCATTATTTGGGAGTATTTCAGAGTATGCGGGGGAATGCAACCATTATTTGGGAGTATTTCAGAGTATGCGGGGGAATGCAACCATTATTTGGGAGTATTTCAGAGTATGCGGGGGAATGCAACCATTATTTGGGAGTATTTCAGAGTATGCGGGGGAATGCAACCATTATTTGGGAGTATTTCAGAGTATGCGGGGGAATGCAACCATTATTTGGGAGTATTTCAGAGTTTGCGGGGGAATGCAACCATTATTTGGGAGTATTTCAGAGTATGCGGGGGAATGCAACCATTATTTGGGAGTATTTCAGAGTATGCAGGGGAATGCAACCATTATTTGGGAGTATTTCAGAGTATGCGGGGGAATGCAACCGTGATTTGGGAGTATTTCAGAGTATGCGGGGGAATGCAACCGTGATTTGGGAGTATTTCAGAGTATGCAGGGGAATGCAACCATTATTTGGGAGTATTTCAGAGTATGCGGGGGAATGCAACCATTATTTGGGAGTATTTCAGAGTATGCGGGGGAATGCAACCATTATTTGGGAGTATTTCAGAGTATGCGGGGGAATGCAACCATTATTTGGGAGTATTTCAGAGTATGCAGGGGAATGCAACCACCACTTGGGAGTATTTCAGAGTATGCAGGAGAATGCAACCATTATTTGGCAGTATTTCAGAGTATGCGGGGGAATGCAACCATTACTTGGGAGTATTTCAGAGTATGCGGGGGAATGCAACCATTACTTGGGAGTATTTCAGAGTATGCGGGGGAATGCAACCGTGATTTGGGAGTATTTCAGAGTATGCGGGGGAATGCAACCATTATTTGGGAGTATTTCAGAGTATGCGCGGGAATGCAACCATTATTTGGGAGTATTTCAGAGTATGCGGGGGAATGCAACCATTATTTGGGAGTATTTCAGAGTATGCGGGGGAATGCAACCATTATTTGGGAGTATTTCAGAGTATGCGGGGGAATGTAACCATTATTTGGGAGTATTTCAGAGTATGCAGGGGAATGCAACCGTGATTTGGGAGTATTTCAGAGTATGCAGGGGAATGCAACCATTATTTGGGAGTATTTCAGAGTATGCGGGGGAATGCAACCATTATTTGGGAGTATTTCAGAGTATGCGGGGGAATGCAACCATTATTTGGGAGTATTTCAGAGTATACGGGGGAATGCAACCATTATTTGGGAGTATTTCAGAGTATGCGGGGGAATGCAACCACCACTTGGGAGTATTTCAGAGTATGCGGGGGAATGCAACCATTATTTGGGGGTATTTCAGAGTATGCGGCGGAATGCAACCATTATTTGGGAGTATTTCAGAGTATGCGGGGGAATGCAACCATTACTTGGGGGTATTTCAGAGTATGCGGGGGAATGCAACCATTATTTGGGAGTATTTCAGAGTATGCGGGGGAATGCAACCATTATTTGGGAGTATTTCAGAGTATGCGGGGGAATGTAACCATTATTTGGGAGTATTTCAGAGTATGCGGGGGAATGCAACCATTATTTGGGAGTATTTCAGAGTATGCGGGGGAATGCAACCATTATTTGGGAGTATTTCAGAGTATGCGGGGGAATGCAACCATTATTTGGGAGTATTTCAGAGTATGCGGGGGAATGCAACCATTATTTGGGAGTATTTCAGAGTATGCGGGGGAATGTAACCATTATTTGGGAGTATTTCAGAGTATGCGGGGGAATGTAACCATTATTTGGGAGTATTTCAGAGTATGCAGGGGAATGCAACCATTATTTGGGAGTATTTCAGAGTATGCGGGGGAATGTAACCATTATTTGGGAGTATTTCAGAGTATGCAGGGGAATGCAACCATTATTTGGGAGTATTTCAGAGTATGCAGGGGAATGCAACCATTATTTGGGAGTATTTCAGAGTATGCGGGGGAATGCAACCATGATTTGGGAGTATTTCAGAGTATGCAGGGGAATGCAACCACCACTTGGGAGTATTTCAGAGTTTGCGGGGGAATGCAACCATTATTTGGGAGTATTTCAGAGTATGCGGGGGAATGCAACCATTATTTGGGAGTATTTCAGAGTATGCGGGGGAATGTAACCATTATTTGGGAGTATTTCAGAGTATGCGGGGGAATGTAACCATTATTTGGGAGTATTTCAGAGTATGCAGGGGAATGCAACCATTATTTGGGAGTATTTCAGAGTATGCGGGGGAATGTAACCATTATTTGGGAGTATTTCAGAGTATGCGGGGGAATGTAACCATTATTTGGGAGTATTTCAGAGTATGCGGGGGAATGTAACCATTATTTGGGAGTATTTCAGAGTTTGCGGGGGAATGCAACCATTATTTGGGAGTATTTCAGAGTATGCGGGGGAATGCAACCATTATTTGGGAGTATTTCAGAGTATGCGGGGGAATGTAACCATTATTTGGGAGTATTTCAGAGTATGCGGGGGAATGTAACCATTATTTGGGAGTATTTCAGAGTATGCAGGGGAATGCAACCATTATTTGGGAGTATTTCAGAGTATGCGGGGGAATGTAACCATTATTTGGGAGTATTTCAGAGTATGCAGGGGAATGCAACCATTATTTGGGAGTATTTCAGAGTATGCAGGGGAATGCAACCATTATTTGGGAGTATTTCAGAGTATGCGGGGGAATGCAACCATGATTTGGGAGTATTTCAGAGTATGCAGGGGAATGCATCCACCACTTGGGAGTATTTCAGAGTTTGCGGGGGAATGCAACCATTATTTGGGAGTATTTCAGAGTATGCAGGGGAATGCAACCATTATTTGGGAGTATTTCAGAGTATGCGGGGGAATGCAACCATGATTTGGGAGTATTTCAGAGTATGCAGGGGAATGCATCCACCACTTGGGAGTATTTCAGAGTTTGCGGGGGAATGCAACCATTATTTGGGAGTATTTCAGAGTATGCGGGGGAATGCAACCGTGATTTGGGAGTATTTCAGAGTATGCAGGGGAATGCAACCAATATCTGGGGGTATTTCAGAGTATGCGGGGGAATGCAACCATTATTTGGGAGTGTTTCAGAGTATGCGGGGGAATGCAACCATTATTTGGCAGTATTTCAGAGTATGCGGGGGAATGCAACCATTATTTGGGAGTATTTCAGAGTATGCGGGGGAATGTAACCATTATTTGGGAGTATTTCAGAGTATGCAGGGGAATGCAACCATTATTTGGGAGTATTTCAGAGTATGCAGGGGAATGCAACCATTATTTGGGAGTATTTCAGAGTATGCGGGGGAATGCAACCATGATTTGGGAGTATTTCAGAGTATGCAGGGGAATGCAACCACCACTTGGGAGTATTTCAGAGTTTGCGGGGGAATGCAACCATTATTTGGGAGTATTTCAGAGTATGCGGGGGAATGTAACCATTATTTGGGAGTATTTCAGAGTATGCGGGGGAATGTAACCATTATTTGGGAGTATTTCAGAGTATGCAGGGGAATGCAACCATTATTTGGGAGTATTTCAGAGTATGCGGGGGAATGTAACCATTATTTGGGAGTATTTCAGAGTATGCAGGGGAATGCAACCATTATTTGGGAGTATTTCAGAGTATGCAGGGGAATGCAACCATTATTTGGGAGTATTTCAGAGTATGCGGGGGAATGCAACCATGATTTGGGAGTATTTCAGAGTATGCAGGGGAATGCAACCACCACTTGGGAGTATTTCAGAGTTTGCGGGGGAATGCAACCATTATTTGGGAGTATTTCAGAGTATGCGGGGGAATGCAACCATTATTTGGGAGTATTTCAGAGTATGCGGGGGAATGTAACCATTATTTGGGAGTATTTCAGAGTATGCGGGGGAATGTAACCATTATTTGGGAGTATTTCAGAGTATGCAGGGGAATGCAACCATTATTTGGGAGTATTTCAGAGTATGCGGGGGAATGTAACCATTATTTGGGAGTATTTCAGAGTATGCGGGGGAATGTAACCATTATTTGGGAGTATTTCAGAGTATGCGGGGGAATGTAACCATTATTTGGGAGTATTTCAGAGTTTGCGGGGGAATGCAACCATTATTTGGGAGTATTTCAGAGTATGCGGGGGAATGCAACCATTATTTGGGAGTATTTCAGAGTATGCGGGGGAATGTAACCATTATTTGGGAGTATTTCAGAGTATGCGGGGGAATGTAACCATTATTTGGGAGTATTTCAGAGTATGCAGGGGAATGCAACCATTATTTGGGAGTATTTCAGAGTATGCGGGGGAATGTAACCATTATTTGGGAGTATTTCAGAGTATGCAGGGGAATGCAACCATTATTTGGGAGTATTTCAGAGTATGCAGGGGAATGCAACCATTATTTGGGAGTATTTCAGAGTATGCGGGGGAATGCAACCATGATTTGGGAGTATTTCAGAGTATGCAGGGGAATGCATCCACCACTTGGGAGTATTTCAGAGTTTGCGGGGGAATGCAACCATTATTTGGGAGTATTTCAGAGTATGCAGGGGAATGCAACCATTATTTGGGAGTATTTCAGAGTATGCGGGGGAATGCAACCATGATTTGGGAGTATTTCAGAGTATGCAGGGGAATGCATCCACCACTTGGGAGTATTTCAGAGTTTGCGGGGGAATGCAACCATTATTTGGGAGTATTTCAGAGTATGCGGGGGAATGCAACCGTGATTTGGGAGTATTTCAGAGTATGCAGGGGAATGCAACCAATATCTGGGGGTATTTCAGAGTATGCGGGGGAATGCAACCATTATTTGGGAGTGTTTCAGAGTATGCGGGGGAATGCAACCATTATTTGGCAGTATTTCAGAGTATGCGGGGGAATGCAACCATTATTTGGGAGTATTTCAGAG
This sequence comes from Eutreptiella sp. 'Long Island Sound 2002', assembly GCA_964036045.1. NCBI lineage: Eukaryota > Euglenozoa > Euglenophyceae > Eutreptiales > Eutreptiaceae > Eutreptiella > Eutreptiella sp. 'Long Island Sound 2002'. Next base: position 34,510 of record CAXIWF010001455.1, on the reverse strand, counting down.
TATGCGGGGGAATGTAACCATTATTTGGGAGTATTTCAGAGTATGCAGGGGAATGCAACCATTATTTGGGAGTATTTCAGAGTATGCAGGGGAATGCAACCATTATTTGGGAGTATTTCAGAGTATGCGGGGGAATGCAACCATGATTTGGGAGTATTTCAGAGTATGCAGGGGAATGCAACCACCACTTGGGAGTATTTCAGAGTTTGCGGGGGAATGCAACCATTATTTGGGAGTATTTCAGAGTATGCGGGGGAATGCAACCATGATTTGGGAGTATTTCAGAGTATGCGGGGGAATGCAACCATTATTTGGCAGTATTTCAGAGTATGCGGGGGAATGCAACCATTATTTGGGAGTATTTCAGAGTATGCGGGGGAATGCAACCATGATTTGGGAGTATTTCAGAGTATGCGGGGGAATGCAACCATTATTTGGGGGTATTTCAGAGTATGCAGGGGAATGCAACCGTGATTTGGGAGTATTTCAGAGTATGCGGGGAAATGTAACCATTATTTGGGAGTATTTCAGAGTATGTGGGGGAATGCACCCATTATTTGGGAGTATTTGAGAGTATACGGGGGAATGCAACCATTATTTGGGAGTATTTCAGAGTATGCGGGGGAATGCAACCATTATTTGGGAGTATTTGCGAAATATGCAGGGGAACGCAACCATTATTTGGGAGTATTTCAGAGTATGCGGGGGAATGCAACCATTATTTGGGAGTATTTCAGAGTATGCGGGGGAATGCAACCATTATTTGGGAGTATTTCAGAGTATGCGGGGGAATGCAACCATTATTTGGGAGTATTTCAGAGTATGCAGGGGAATGCAACCATTATTTGGCAGTATTTCAGAGTATGCAGGGGAATGCAACCATTATTTGGGAGTATTTCAGAGTATGCGGGGGAATGCAACCATTATTTGGGAGTATTTCAGAGTATGCGGGGGAATGCAACCATTATTTGGGAGTATTTCAGAGTTTCCGGGGGAATGCAACCATTATTTGGGAGTATTTCAGAGTATGCGGGGGAATGCAACCATTATTTGGGAGTATTTCAGAGTTTGCGGGGGAATGCAACCATTATTTGGGGGTATTTCAGAGTATGCGGGGGAATGCAACCATTATTTGGGAGTATTTCAGAGTATGCGGGGGAATGCAACCATTATTTGGGAGTATTTCAGAGTATGCGGGGGAATGCAACCATTATTTGGGAGTATTTCAGAGTATGCGGGGGAATGCAACCATTATTTGGGAGTATTTCAGAGTAAGCGGGGGAATGCAACCATTATTTGGGAGTATTTCAGAGTATGCGGGGGAATGCAACCATTATTTGGGAGTATTTCAGAGTATGCGGGGGAATGCAACCATTATTTGGGAGTATTTCAGAGTATGCAGGGGAATGCAACCATTATTTGGGAGTATTTCAGAGTATGCGGGGGAATGCAACCATTATTTGGGAGTATTTCAGAGTATGCGGGGGAATGCAACCATTATTTGGGAGTATTTCAGAGTATGCAGGGGAATGCAATCATTATTTGGGAGTATTTCAGAGTATGCGGGGGAATGCAACCATTATTTGGGAGTATTTCAGAGTATGCGGGGGAATGCAACCATTATTTGGGAGTATTTCTGAGTATGCAGGGGAATGAAACCATTATTTGGGAGTATTTCAGAGTATGTGAGGGAATGCACCCATTATTTGGGGGTGTTTCAGAGTATGCGGGGGAATGCAACCATTATTTGGGAGTATTTCAGAGTATGCGGGGGAATGCAACCATTATTTGGGAGTATTTCAGAGTATGCGGGGGAATGCAACCATTACTTGGGAGTTTTCAGAGTATGCGGGGGAATGCAACCGTTATTTGGGGGTATTTCAGAGTATGCGGGGGAATGCAACCATTATTTGGGAGTATTTCAGAGTATGCGGGGGAATGCAACCATTATTTGGGGGTGTTTCAGAGTATGCGGGGGAATGCAACCATTATTTGGGAGTATTTCAGAGTATGCGGGGGAATGCAACCATTACTTGGGAGTATTTCAGAGTATGCGGGGGAATGCAACCGTTATTTGGGAGTATTTCAGAGTATGCGGGGGAATGCAACCATTATTTGGGGGTATTTCAGAGTATGCGGGGGAATGCAACCATTATTTGGGAGTATTTCAGAGTATGCGGGGAAAAGCAACCATTATTTGGGAGTATTTCAGAGTATGCGGGGGAATGCAACCATTATTTGGCAGTATTTCAGAGTATGCGGGGGAATGCAACCATTATTTGGGAGTATTTCAGAGTATGCGGGGGAATGCAACCATTATTTGGGAGTATTTCAGAGTATGCGGGGGAATGCAACCATTATTTGGGGGTATTTCAGAGTATGTGGGGGAATGCACCCATTATTTGGGGGTGTTTCAGAGTATGCGGGGGAATGCAACCATTATTTGGGAGTATTTCAGAGTTTGCGGGGGAATGCAACCATTATTTGGGAGTATTTGCGAAATATGCAGGGGAACGCAACCATTATTTGGGAGTATTTCAGAGTATGCGGGGGAATGCAACCATTATTTGGGAGTATTTCAGAGTATGCGGGGGAATGCAACCATTATTTGGGAGTATTTCAGAGTATGCAGGGGAATGCAACCATTATTTGGCAGTATTTCAGAGTATGCGGGGGAATGCAACCATTATTTGGGAGTATTTCAGAGTATGCGGGGGAATGCAACCATTATTTGGCAGTATTTCAGAGTATGCGGGGGAATGCAACCATTATTTGGGAGTATTTCAGAGTTTCCGGGGGAATGCAACCATTATTTGGGAGTATTTCAGAGTATGCGGGGGAATGCAACCATTATTTGGGAGTATTTCAGAGTTTGCGGGGGAATGCAACCATTATTTGGGGGTATTTCAGAGTATGCGGGGGAATGCAACCATTATTTGGGAGTATTTCAGAGTATGCGGGGGAATGCAACCATTATTTGGGAGTATTTCAGAGTATGCGGGGGAATGCAACCATTATTTGGGAGTATTTCAGAGTATGCGGGGGAATGCAACCATTATTTGGGAGTATTTCAGAGTTTGCGGGGGAATGCAACCATTATTTGGGAGTATTTCAGAGTATGCAGGGGAACGCAACCATTATTTGGGAGTATTTCAGAGTATGCGGGGGAATGCAACCATTATTTGGGAGTATTTCAGAGTATGCAGGGGAATGCAACCATTATTTGGGAGTATTTCAGAGTATGCGGGGGAATGCAACCATTATTTGGGAGTATTTCAGAGTATGCGGGGGAATGCAACCATTATTTGGGAGTATTTCAGAGTATGCGGGGGAATGCAACCATTATTTGGGAGTATTTTAGAGTATGCGGGGGAATGCAACCATTATTTGGGAGTATTTCAGAGTATGCGGGGGAATGCAACCATTATTTGGGAGTATTTTAGAGTATGCGGGGGAATGCAACCGTGATTTGGGAGTATTTCAGAGTATGCGGGGGAATGCAACCATTATTTGGGGGTGTTTCAGAGTATGCGGGGGAATGCAACCATTATTTGGGAGTATTTCAGAGTATGCGGGGGAATGCAACCATTATTTGGGAGTATTTCAGAGTATGCGGGGGAATGCAACCATTACTTGGGAGTATTTCAGAGTATGCGGGGGAATGCAACCGTTATTTGGGAGTATTTCAGAGTATGCGGGGGAATGCAACCATTATTTGGGAGTATTTCAGAGTATGCGGGGGAATGCAACCATTATTTGGGGGTGTTTCAGAGTATGCGGGGGAATGCAACCATTATTTGGGAGTATTTCAGAGTATGCGGGGGAATGCAACCATTACTTGGGAGTATTTCAGAGTATGCGGGGGAATGCAACCGTTATTTGGGAGTATTTCAGAGTATGCGGGGGAATGCAACCATTATTTGGGGGTATTTCAGAGTATGCGGGGGAATGCAACCATTATTTGGGAGTATTTCAGAGTATGCGGGGAAAAGCAACCATTATTTGGGAGTATTTCAGAGTATGCGGGGGAATGCAACCATTATTTGGCAGTATTTCAGAGTATGCGGGGGAATGCAACCATTATTTGGGAGTATTTCAGAGTATGCGGGGGAATGCAACCATTATTTGGGAGTATTTCAGAGTATGCGGGGGAATGCAACCATTATTTGGGGGTATTTCAGAGTATGTGGGGGAATGCACCCATTATTTGGGGGTGTTTCAGAGTATGCGGGGGAATGCAACCATTATTTGGGAGTATTTCAGAGTATGCGGGGAAATGCAACCATTATTTGGGAGTATTTCAGAGTTTGCGGGGGAATGCAACCATTATTTGGGAGTATTTCAGAGTATGCGGGGGAATGTAACCATTATTTGGGGGTATTTCAGAGTATGCGGGGGAATGCAACCATTATTTGGGAGTATTTCAGAGTATGCGGGGGAATGCAACCATTATTTGGGGGTATTTCAGAGTATGCGGGGGAATGCAACCATTATTTGGGAGTATTTCAGAGTTTGCGGGGGAATGCAACCATTATTTGGGAGTATTTCAGAGTATGCGGGGGAATGCAACCATTATTTGGGAGTATTTCAGAGTATGCGGGGGAATGCAACCATTATTTGGGAGTATTTCAGAGTATGCGGGGGAATGCAACCATTATTTGGGAGTATTTCAGAGTATGCGGGGGAATGCAACCATTATTTGGGAGTATTTCAGAGTTTGCGGGGGAATGCAACCATTATTTGGGAGTATTTCAGAGTATGCAGGGGAATGCAACCGTGATTTAGGAGTATTTCAGAGTATGCGGGGGAATGCAACCATTATTTGGGGGTGTTTCAGAGTATGCGGGGGAATGCAACCATTATTTGGGAGTATTTCAGAGTATGCGGGGGAATGCAACCATTATTTGGGAGTATTTCAGAGTATGCGGGGGAATGCAACCATTACTTGGGAGTATTTCAGAGTATGCGGGGGAATGCAACCGTTATTTGGGAGTATTTCAGAGTATGCGGGGGAATGCAACCATTATTTGGGAGTATTTCAGAGTATGCGGGGGAATGCAACCATTATTTGGGAGTATTTCAGAGTATGCGGGGGAATGCAACCATTATTTGGGAGTATTTCAGAGTATGCGGGGGAATGCAACCATTACTTGGGAGTATTTCAGAGTATGCGGGGGAATGCAACCGTTATTTGGGAGTATTTCAGAGTATGCGGGGGAATGCAACCATTATTTGGGGGTATTTCAGAGTATGCGGGGGAATGCAACCATTATTTGGGAGTATTTCAGAGTATGCGGGGAAATGCAACCATTATTTGGGAGTATTCCAGAGTATGCGGGGGAATGCAACCATTATTTGGCAGTATTTCAGAGTATGCGGGGGAATGCAACCATTATTTGGGAGTATTTCAGAGTATGCGGGGGAATGCAACCATTATTTGGGGGTATTTCAGAGTATGTGGGGGAATGCACCCATTATTTGGGGGTGTTTCAGAGTATGCGGGGGAATGCAACCATTATTTGGGAGTATTTCAGAGTATGCGGGGGAATGCAACCATTATTTGGGAGTATTTCAGAGTTTGCGGGGGAATGCAACCATTATTTGGGAGTATTTCAGAGTATGCGGGGGAATGCAACCATTATTTGGGAGTATTTCAGAGTATGCGGGGGAATGCAACCATTATTTGGGAGTATTTCAGAGTATGCAGGGGAATGCAACCATTATTTGGGAGTATTTCAGAGTATGCGGGGGAATGCAACCATTATTTGGGAGTATTTCAGAGTATGCGGGGGAATGCAACCATTACTTGGGAGTATTTCAGAGTATGCGGGGGAATGCAACCGTTATTTGGGAGTATTTCAGAGTATGCGGGGGAATGCAACCATTATTTGGGAGTATTTCAGAGTATGCGGGGGAATGTAACCATTATTTGGGGGTATTTCAGAGTATGCGGGGGAATGCAATCATTATTTGGGAGTATTTCAGAGTATGCGGCGGAATGCAACCATTATTTGGGGGTATTTCAGAGTATGCGGGGGAATGCAACCATTATTTGGGAGTATTTCAGAGTTTGCGGGGGAATGCAACCATTATTTGGGAGTATTTCAGAGTGTGCGGGGGAATGCAACCATTATTTGGGAGTATTTCAGAGTATGCGGGGGAATGCAACCATTATTTGGGAGTATTTCAGAGTATGCGGGGAAATGTAACCATTATTTGGGGGTATTTCAGAGTATGCGGGGGAATGCAACCATTATTTGGGAGTATTTCAGAGTATGCGGGGGAATGCAACCATTATTTGGGGGTATTTCAGAGTATGCGGGGGAATGCAACCATTATTTGGGAGTATTTCAGAGTTTGCGGGGGAATGCAACCATTATTTGGGAGTATTTCAGAGTATGCGGGGGAATGCAACCATTATTTGGGAGTATTTCAGAGTATGCGGGGGAATGCAACCATTATTTGGGAGTATTTCAGAGTATGCAGGGGAATGCAACCATTATTTGGGAGTATTTCAGAGTATGCGGGGGAATGCAACCATTATTTGGGAGTATTTCAGAGTATGCGGGGGAATGCAACCATTACTTGGGAGTATTTCAGAGTATGCGGGGGAATGCAACCATTATTTGGCAGTATTTCAGAGTATGCGGGGGAATGCAACCATTATTTGGGAGTATTTCAGAGTATGCGGGGGAATGCAACCATTATTTGGGAGTATTTCAGAGTATGCGGGGGAATGCAACCATTATTTGGGAGTATTTCAGAGTATGCGGGGGAATGCAACCGTTATTTGGGAGTATTTCAGAGTATACGGGGGAATGCAACCATTATTTGGCAGTATTTCAGAGTATGCGGGGGAATGCAACCATTATTTGGGAGTATTTCAGAGTATGCGGGGGAATGCAACCATTATTTGGGAGTATTTCAGAGTATGCGGGGGAATGCAACCATTATTTGGGAGTATTTCAGAGTATGCGGGGGAATGCAACCATTATTTGGGAGTATTTGAGAGTATGCGGGGGAGTGCAACCATTATTTGGGAGTATTTCAGAGTATGCGGGGGAATGCAACCGTGATTTGGGAGTATTTCAGAGTATGCGGGGGAATGCAACCATTATTTGGGAGTATTTCAGAGTTTGCGGGGGAATGCAACCATTATTTGGGAGTATTTCAGAGTATGCGGGGGAATGCAACCATTATTTGGGAGTATTTCAGAGTATGCGGGGGAATGCAACCATTATTTGGGAGTATTTCAGAGTATGCGGGGGAATGCAACCATTACTTGGGAGTATTTCAGAGTATGCAGGGGAAAGCAACCGTGATTTGGGAGTATTTCAGAGTATGCGGGGGAATGCAACCATTATTTGGGAGTATTTCAGAGTATGCGGGGGAATGCAACCATTATTTGGGAGTATTTCAGAGTATGTGGGGGAATGCAACCATTATTTGGGAGTATTTCAGAGTATGCGGGGGAATGCAACCATTATTTGGGAGTATTTCAGAGTATGCGGGGGAATGCAACCATTATTTGGGAGTATTTCAGAGTATACGGGGGAATGCAACCATTATTTGGGAGTATTTCAGAGTATGTGGGGGAATGCAACCATTATTTGGGAGTATTTCAGAGTATGCGGGGGAATGCAACCATTATTTGGGAGTATTTCAGAGTATGCGGGGGAATGCAACCATTATTTGGGAGTATTTCAGAGTATGCGGGGGAATGCAACCATTATTTGGGAGTATTTCAGAGTATGCGGGGGAATGCAACCATTATTTGGGAGTATTTCAGAGTATGTGGGGGAATGCAACCATTATTTGGGAGTATTTCAGAGTATGCGGGGGAATGCAACCATTATTTGGGAGTATTTCAGAGTATGCGGGGGAATGCAACCGTGATTTGGGAGTATTTCAGAGTATGCGGGGGAATGCAACCATTATTTGGGAGTATTTCAGAGTATGCGGGGGAATGCAGCCGTTATTTGGGAGTATTTCAGAGTATGCGGGGGAGTGCAACCATTATTTGGGAGTATTTCAGAGTATGCGGGGGAATGCAACCATTATTTGGGAGTATTTCAGAGTATGCGGGGGAATGCAACCATTATTTGGGAGTATTTCAGAGTTTGCGGGGGAATGCAACCATCATTTGGGAGTATTTCAGAGTATGCGGGGGAATGCAACCATTATTTGGGAGTATTTCAGAGTATGCGGGGGAATGCAACCATTATTTGGGAGTATTTCAGAGTATGCGGGGGAATGCAACCATTACTTGGGAGTATTTCAGAGTATGCAGGGGAAAGCAACCGTGATTTGGGAGTATTTCAGAGTATGCGGGGGAATGCAACCATTATTTGGGAGTATTTCAGAGTATGCGGGGGAATGCAACCATTATTTGGGAGTATTTCAGAGTATGTGGGGGAATGCAACCATTATTTGGGAATATTTCAGAGTATGCGGGGGAATGCAACCATTATTTGGGAGTATTTCAGAGTATGCGGGGGAATGCAACCATTATTTGGGAGTATTTCAGAGTATACGGGGGAATGCAACCATTATTTGGGAGTATTTCAGAGTATGTGGGGGAATGCAACCATTATTTGGGAGTATTTCAGAGTATGCGGGGGAATGCAACCATTATTTGGGAGTATTTCAGAGTATGCGGGGGAATGCAACCATTATTTGGGAGTATTTCAGAGTATGCGGGGGAATGCAACCATTATTTGGGAGTATTTCAGAGTATGCGGGGGAATGCAACCATTATTTGGGAGTATTTCAGAGTATGCGGGGGAATGCAACCATTATTTGGGAGTATTTCAGAGTATGTGGGGGAATGCAACCATTATTTGGGAGTATTTCAGAGTATGCGGGGGAATGCAACCATTATTTGGGAGTATTTCAGAGTATGCGGGGGAATGCAACCATTATTTGGGAGTATTTCAGAGTATGCGGGGGAATGCAACCATTACTTGGGAGTATTTCAGAGTATGCGGGGGAATGCAACCATTATTTGGGAGTATTTCAGAGTATGCGGGGGAATGCAACCGTGATTTGGGAGTATTTCAGAGTATGCGGGGGAATGCAGCCGTTATTTGGGAGTATTTCAGAGTATGCGGGGGAATGCAACCATTATTTGGGAGTATTTCAGAGTATGCGGGGGAATGCAACCATTATTTGGGAGTATTTCAGAGTATGCGGGGGAATGCAACCATTATTTGGGAGTATTTCAGAGTATGCGGGGGCATGCAACCATTATTTGGGAGTATTTCAGAGTATGCAGGGGAATGCAACCATTATTTGGGAGTATTTCAGAGTATGCGGGGGAATGCAACCATTATTTGGCAGTATTTCAGAGTAGGCGGGGGAATGCAACCATTATTTGGGAGTATTTCAGAGTATGCGGGGGAATGCAACCATTATTTGGGAGTATTTCAGAGTATGTGGGGGAATGCACCCATTATTTGGGAGTATTTCAGAGTTTGCGGGGGAATGCAACCATTATTTGGGAGTATTTCAGAGTATGCGGGGGAATGCAACCATTATTGGGGAGTATTTCAGAGTATGCGGGGGAATGCAACCATTATTTGGGAGTATTTCAGAGTTTGCGGGGGAATGCAACCATTATTTGGGAGTATTTCAGAGTATGCGGGGGAATGCAACCATTATTTGGGAGTATTTCAGAGTATGCGGGGGAATGCAACCATTATTTGGGAGTATTTCAGAGTATACGGGGGAATGCAACCATTATTTGGGAGTATTTCAGAGTATGCGGGGGAATGCAACCATTATTTGGGAGTATTTCAGAGTATGCGGGGGAATGCAACCATTATTTGGGAGTATTCCAGAGTATGCGGGGGAATGCAACCGTGATTTGGGAGTATTTCAGAGTATGCAGGGGAAAGCAACCGTGATTTGGGAGTATTTCAGAGTATGCGGGGGAATGCAACCATTATTTGGGAGTATTTCAGAGTATGCGGGGGAATGCAACCATTATTTGGGAGTATTTCAGAGTATGTGGGGGAATGCAACCATTATTTGGGAGTATTTCAGAGTATGCGGGGGAATGCAACCATTATTTGGGAGTATTTCAGAGTATGCGGGGGAATGCAACCATTATTTGGGAGTATTTCAGAGTATACGGGGGAATGCAACCATTATTTGGGAGTATTTCAGAGTATGTGGGGGAATGCAACCATTATTTGGGAGTATTTCAGAGTATGCGGGGGAATGCAACCATTATTTGGGAGTATTTCAGAGTATGCGGGGGAATGCAACCATTATCTGGGAGTATTTCAGAGTATGCGGGGGAATGCAACCATTATTTGGGAGTATTTCAGAGTATGCGGGGGAATGCAACCATTATTTGGGAGTATTTCAGAGTATGCGGGGGAATGCAACCATTACTTGGGAGTATTTCAGAGTATGCGGGGGAATGCAACCATTATTTGGGAGTATTTCAGAGTATGCGGGGGAATGCAACCGTGATTTGGGAGTATTTCAGAGTATGCGGGGGAATGCAGCCGTTATTTGGGAGTATTTCAGAGTATGCGGGGGAATGCAACCATTATTTGGGAGTATTTCAGAGTATGCGGGGGAATGCAACCATTATTTGGGAGTATTTCAGAGTATGCGGGGGAATGCAACCATTATTTGGGAGTATTTCAGAGTATGCGGGGGCATGCAACCATTATTTGGGAGTATTTCAGAGTATGCAGGGGAATGCAACCATTATTTGGGAGTATTTCAGAGTATGCGGGGGAATGCAACCATTATTTGGGAGTATTTCAGAGTATGCGGGGGAATGCAACCATTATTTGGGAGTATTTCAGAGTATGTGGGGGAATGCAACCATTATTTGGCAGTATTTCAGAGTAGGCGGGGGAATGCAACCATTATTTGGGAGTATTTCAGAGTATGCGGGGGAATGCAACCGTGATTTGGGAGTATTTCAGAGTATGCGGGGGAATGCAGCCGTTATTTGGGAGTATTTCAGAGTATGCGGGGGAATGCAACCATTATTTGGGAGTATTTCAGAGTATGCGGGGGAATGCAACCATTATTTGGGAGTATTTCAGAGTATGCGGGGGAATGCAACCATTATTTGGGAGTATTTCAGAGTATGCGGGGGCATGCAACCATTATTTGGGAGTATTTCAGAGTATGCGGGGGAATGCAACCATTATTTGGGAGTATTTCAGAGTATGCGGGGGAATGCAACCATTATTTGGGAGTATTTCAGAGTATGCGGGGGAATGCAACCATTATTTGGGAGTATTTCAGAGTATGCGGGGGAATGCAACCGTGATTTGGGAGTATTTCAGAGTATGCGGGGGAATGCAGCCGTTATTTGGGAGTATTTCAGAGTATGCGGGGGAATGCAACCATTATTTGGGAGTATTTCAGAGTATGCGGGGGAATGCAACCATTATTTGGGAGTATTTCAGAGTATGCGGGGGAATGCAACCATTATTTGGGAGTATTTCAGAGTATGCGGGGGCATGCAACCATTATTTGGGAGTATTTCAGAGTATGCGGGGGAATGCAACCATTATTTGGGAGTATTTCAGAGTATGCGGGGGAATGCAACCATTATTTGGGAGTATTTCAGAGTATGCGGGGGAATGCAACCATTATTTGGGAGTATTTCAGAGTATGTGGGGGAATGCAACCATTATTTGGCAGTATTTCAGAGTAGGCGGGGGAATGCAACCATTATTTGGGAGTATTTCAGAGTATGCGGGGGAATGCAACCATTATTTGGGAGTATTTCAGAGTATGTGGGGGAATGCACCCATTATTTGGGAGTATTTCAGAGTTTGCGGGGGAATGCAACCATTATTTGGGAGTATTTCAGAGTATGCGGGGGAATGCAACCATTATTGGGGAGTATTTCAGAGTATGCGGGGGAATGCAACCATTATTTGGGAGTATTTCAGAGTTTGCGGGGGAATGCAACCATTATTGGGGAGTATTTCAGAATATGCAGGGGAATGCAACCATTATTTGGGAGTATTTCAGAGTATGCGGGGGAATGCAACCATTATTTGGCAGTATTTCAGAGTATGCGGGGGAATGCAACCATTATTTGGGAGTATTTCAGAGTATGCGGGGGAATGCAACCATTATTTGGGAGTATTTCAGAGTATGCGGGGGAATGCAACCATTATTTGGGAGTATTTCAGAGTATGCGGGGGAATGCAACCATTACTTGGGAGTATTTCAGAGTATGCGGGGGAATGCAACCATTATTTGGGAGTATTTCAGACTATGCGGGGGAATGCAACCATTATTTGGGAGTATTTCATAGTATGCGGGGGAATGCACCCATTATTTGGGAGTATTTCAGAGTATGCGGGGGAATGCAACCATTATTTGGGAGTATTTCAGAGTATGCGGGGGAATGCAACCATTATTTGGGAGTATTTCAGAGTATGCGGGGGAATGCAACCATTATTTGGGAGTATTTCAGAGTATGCGGGGGAATGCAACCATTATTTGGGAGTATTTCAGAGTATGCGGGGGAATGCAACCATTATTTGGGAGTATTTCATAGTATGCGGGGGAATGCAACCATTATTTGGGAGTATTTCAGAGTATGCAGGGGAATGCAACCATTACTTGGGAGTATTTCAGAGTATGCGGGGGAATGCAACCATTATTTGGGAGTATTTCAGAGTATGCGGGGGAATGCAACCGTGATTTGGGAGTATTTCAGAGTATGCGGGGGGAATGCAACCATTATTTGGGAGTATTTCAGAGTATGTGGGGGAATGCACCCATTATTTGGGGGTGTTTCAGAGTATGCGGGGGAATGCAACCATTACTTGGGAGTATTTCAGAGTATGCGGGGGAATGCAACCACTTCAAACCCGCCAGGTTGGTGTAGAACAGGCTCACTTCCGCCATTATCCTCGTCCATCTTAGCCACTCCACTTGGGGGCAAGTCTCGTCCCCGGACTCATCAAAACCGCTCTCATCGAGAGAGCTCTGAGCTTCGTCATCCGAATGTTGTGGTGATCCACACGGCGGGCGATCCGCTCCTGGCGTCTTGCTCACGATTTTTGCTCTGTACAGCTTTTTCTCCCTCTCGTTGATTGGGGCAGCATGAAGCACGCCGCTAAACGCCCGCCTCGCTCTTTTCCTCTGCTCCCATTGCGGGTTACGCCTCCGCATGTACGCCTCCGTCTCCCAAACCTTCACCCTAACCTCTGACACTGGGCTTTGCCGGATCGGAGGTCCATCTGCAGAGGGCTCAAATGTTGTGGCCGGGCACAACTCGATTTAGCCTTCGTGCGGGAACCATGACTGGCGCGATGCGAAACGCTGCTCAGAACCGTACTCGACCTCAATGCCATCCACATACACCTCCGCATAGAAGCATTCATGTCCATGACCAGGTCGGCGCTTGCTCGGCAGATTGACTTTGATCTTAAATTTGTCCCCCAGATTTGCAAGAACCATCACACGATCGCGGTCCGGAAACTCCGGGTCTTTGACCTGAAACTCAGGGCAGGTCTCAAAGTGGCGCCCTCGCAGCTTCATGAAGGAGACGTGGACGTGTGCTCCGAGATGTGACCCGGCAGTTGTTTCTGCTTTGACCATTTGTGGGGCAGGGGGACGTCTGAAGGAGGACAAACAGCACCAAAGACACTGCAAAGCAATTTACGCCGGCATGTGTGCACAGGCGGTGGGGTGGGGTAGCCAGGACTTGATCCGGCATGCACATGTCCCCCTCAGACACATGCACCCCTCCTGTCACCCCCTGGCCGCAGCCTTACACCACCACCTGCATTCACATGGGAGGGGCGTTGTACATATGCACCTTTCCATGTTCCAAGGACGAGGCTTTCACCGTGGGAAGTGGCGGAGGGGGGGAGTGGTTTCTGTGAAAAATGTAAGTCGTGTACAAAAAAACCGTCTGGTCGTGTAATCTTTTTTTGCTGTAAATGTGTGTAATTGTTTTGTGCTGTAAGTCGTGTGAATTATAAAAAAAAATTGAATTTTTTTATTTTTGCGGTAAAGGAGTGTAATTTTTTTTTGCGGTAAGTTGTGTAAATTATAATAAAAAAATTGAAAAATTGAAAGAAATGCAACCTTTGCAATACATGCGCAATATGTACAGCTGCCGGTTCCGTACGGCACCCCATAGCGACCTTAACGATGGGACGCCGAGTCCACAAAGCACATAGTACTCTGCGTGGCCACCAATTAGTTGGGACTCGGCCAATATAACATAGTTTCACATGTTGTCATTGGCACTAGACTCAAAATCAGGCCCAAGAGAAGAGTCCTGACAGGGCCATGGCCAACATCCAGTGTGCTTACACTGGGAACAAAATCAGGCTCAAGAAAAAGAGTCCCGACAGGGCCATGGCCAACGCTAGTGCCAGCATTATAGGCCACCAAGGCACTAGCATGGGGCCAATATTATAGCAATCTTATACGCTCCACCATTGGTACACCAAACGGCGGAGGAAAATACAGCCCACAAAACATGCACCTGCTACAAGTAGTTGCACAATGCACGCTTGTAGATCAAGTCCGTTTTTGTGTCACCGGACTTGGGCTTTGCACCAGGATTGGGGTTAAGCTGACAAGCGGCATGCAACTCTTTCACTAGCTGCTTGCACAGGTCATCGATGAAACGTTGGGTCCAGCTGGCCACATGCATCTGCTGGGTAGCCATCCGGCACCTTGCGCCACTCTTCACAGATGAGGACCTTGGGACGGGTGTCCTCCTCCTCAGTGGGAGTGTCCACGGAAGGTTGCGGCCTGGCCTCCGGGCTTTCCACGCTCTGCTCGGCGGAGGCCTCCTTGCCTTCGAGTGGGGTGGGGGTGGCCTGAACACTGTCCTCCTTAGCTGAAAGTGCACCTTCAACTTGGGTGCTAGAGGGGGACTCAGGAGGGCCAGAAAGCTCGGTCACGCCCCCCACATCATCACCGGGCGCTTGAACGACCTGCACAACACGATCAGCATTAACAATGTTGAGCACATAGTCCACAAAACCAGCACCCATTGGGACAAGGGGCACATTGGAAAAAGTACCCCGGTGCTCCACCACCTGCTTCGCGATGTTCAAGCTTTGAAAACCACAAGACCAACCGTCCGTTTGGAATCCCAAGGCGTGGTGCTTGGTGGTTCGCGAAGATTTCTTCAAGGCCGACAAGAAAGGGCGGATCGAATCAGTGGAGCTTAGGGGTTCCCAAACCCAAATAGTGAAAAGCTCCACCGGACACGACAATCGAAGGCACACACAAACCAGTGCAACCCTTCCTTGTCATTGGAATTAACCACAAAAATGTGGCGGCGGCACCACCTCATGTTGGTCATTCTTTCGCCGGATTCAACTCTCTGCATGTACTTGGAGAGTCTCTTGATATATAGAAGCGCTAGAGTCCACGCACGTGGTTCATCGATTTCATTGTGGCAGACCTCTTGGTTCAACCAACACAGGATATCCTTGTCGGTCAACCAATCTCCCACCCCCAAAGGGGTTGTTTCGCTCGGAATGGTGCTCCGAGTACGCCTTTGGGGATTGGGAGGGTCGATAGGGGGTGCCTTGGGCAAGACCTTCTTTCCCTTCGCCTTCTTCTTTGGCACAGGGGCCGTAGGGGGAGGCGCAAAGAGGTCCACCTCTGCATCACATGACTGGACCTCTTTTTTCTTCACCTCCTTACCTGGGGGAGAAGCCAATAGAGGATTAGAAAGGATCAGGATTGGCCCACAAGTGGGCACGGTGGCTACATAACCCCTGCCGCCTGGGGGGTCCCCTCCGCTTCAGAGCGGGGGGCAGAATCAGAGGTGGCCCACAAGTGGGCAAGGTGGCTACATAACCCCTGCCGCCTCGGGGGTCCCCACCGCTTCAGAGCGGGGGGCAGAATCAGAAGTGGCCCACAAGTGGGCAAGGTGGCTACATAACCCCTGCCGCCTCGGGGGTCCCCACTGCTGCAGAGCGGGGCAGAATCAGAAGTGGCCCAGAGGTGGGCACATTGCCTACAGGCATGCATTATTAGTAAAATTGGTAATTCTTCCTTTGTGGTAAGGTCGTGTAATTTTTTATTTTTCGTGGTAAACGCGTGTAGGAAAAACTTGTCACATCATGTAATTTTTTTTGCGGTAAGTCGTGTAATTTTTTTTTCGCGTAAATGCGTGTAACAAAAAAATCGTCACGTCATGTAATTTTTTTTTGCGGTAAGTCGTGTAATTTTTTTTTCGCTGTAAATGCGCGTAACAAAAAAACCGTCACGTCGTGTAATTTTTTTTTGCGGTAAGTCGTGTAAGCCGGCAAAAAAAAAATTACACGACGTGACGGTTTTTTTGTTACGCGCATTTACAGCGAAAAAAAAAATTACACGAATTACAACATACACATGGTTTCTCCTCGGGAAAAGGGATGGTGGTGTGGGGTTTTTCCATACCAAAGGGTCTAGGGCTTTAGTCATAGCATGCCATGCGCAGAAGTTGCACCAAAGGCGCAGAGGAAAATTTGGCTGACTCAGTGACAGGGTGTGGGGTGAGTTGGTCTGCCCCCCCCCCCCAGCCCGCCCCCGACTCCCTGCTGGTGCTGAGTTGTTAAGTGGAGCTCTGCCAACACCTCCAAACACACCCCAAACGGGCTGTAGTGCAATGACCCCTTGATTGAACCCCAGGGGATTGAACCCCATGTCCAAAAAACAACCAAAAACAATGCCCCGTACTGGCAACCGAACCGCCCTGATTTTAAGGGCCCCCCCAAAAATGGGCCCCAAGGAGAGCAAACCCATTCGCCACAAGACTTCCGTAAATACCCCTTCTTCCCACAAACATTGCACAATCAAGAGGGCATGATCTCCTCCCGTATATGGGCCCATACATGGTTGAGCACATGGGAACAAGGGCCATAAAAGTGGGAGCGAATTTGGCACCGAAATCATAATTGGGTCAGACGCAACAACTTACGAATAAAATTATGAGGGGTTGTCTCGTCGCTCCTCAAAATATTGTGCACCAAACACCAATGCTGCAAACGGCAGAACAAATGTTCTACCCCAACCTAGCCCTGTAATTTCTGTGCCTTGGCTGTGAGGCTTTTCCACCCAATGAAAGTTTTGAGACTTTTACAACCAATCAAAGTTCACCCATTCAATCT
Source organism: Eutreptiella sp. 'Long Island Sound 2002' (assembly GCA_964036045.1). NCBI lineage: Eukaryota > Euglenozoa > Euglenophyceae > Eutreptiales > Eutreptiaceae > Eutreptiella > Eutreptiella sp. 'Long Island Sound 2002'. Next base: position 17,387 of record CAXIWF010001455.1, on the reverse strand, counting down.
TTGCCCACGGGGGTCCTTGTACCCTCCCCCCCTTGTCCAAGCACGGTCAAGGTCAGAAAAACAACGGTCACACAGGGTCTTCGTGCTTAGACAAGCCCGTGCTTGCGCGCGACGCGCGACACAAAAAGACACTACACATAGAAAACCTGCCTGTTCCCCACATCAAGCACAATACTCACAAACATGGCACTAGAACACGATGTGTAGGCAAAATTCTGCATGGTCCTAGTGTAGTTACTGCAGGACGGGCAGGGCTGAAACAGCCCGGAGAGGAACCCGCACTTGTTGGTGACCACCATCGTGTTGGTGAGGCCTCAGAACCCGCCTCTGATGGTGATGGGGATGGGCTGTGATAGCAACTCTATTCATGGCTGGAGACCACAGCAAAACAGATAGCATTGGGTTGCAGTACCAATCAGAATGTTGTTGTGAGCAAGAGGAACCATCACAAACATGACCCAGCCCCTCTTTCCCTCTACAATCAGCAGACAATCACCAAGCGTTGAATTTCTGACCATAAAAACCATGGTGAGAAAAAACCATCAAAACAACGGTCACACGGGGTCTTCGTGCTTGGACAAGCCTGTGCTTGGACAAGGCGGGAAGGGGGGCGAGTCCCATGCAAGCGGATTCACAAGGGGGAGCCCCTCCCTCTCCTCAGACTCCCTACACCGCCTCTTCAGGAGCACTGCCTCTTCGTAGCAGGATATAGAACTTGTAATCAACCCTGCTAGTTGGCAATCTGTTTTGCAACCCTGTTTCCCCGTGTCACAAAGTGACACTACAAGCTCGTCCTCTTCTATTGTGCTTGCCACCACAAGCACTTCATCTCAACCCACTTGCGCCCCTCACGAAAAAGGGCAGACCAAACAAAGGATGGTGTCCTCACTGTACCTTCACAGAAGTTGAAATCCAAAAGCTCAATGAGAAAGTTGAAGAAAAAATGTTGGAGATGGAGGTGCATTGTCGGACTTGTGGTCCACTCCCAAAAATGGAGGCCATATTTGCAAAATGACAGTCACGATTGATAGCTTTGGGGTCCTCTTTCACCAGGCACCTCCGCGGATGTACTTATTTGGGATGGCGAAGGGCCAAGGGACAAGATTATGAAGCCGGTGCCAAGGATGGGGCATAAAAAGGCGGTGTGCTTCATTGTGTGCCATTGCTTGTCGCCGGAGATCTAAACTGGGACGTGATGGCAGCCGGTCCACATCGCTCTTTTTGAAAGATTGTGCCGTTGCATAAGAGAGCCAAACCCCAACCCTCATATGTTTGACGTGGCACCACTTTGAGGTCAACCTATGACCCTGCCCAAGTTCAGTGGTTAAGCCACAGGTGCTGCGCTAACAACTACTGTTCATTCTTGGATGGTTGCAGGTTGTTTTGGTGTATTGTTGATGGCCTCAGGATGCTTGCCATTCATTTGCATGGGCCTTTGGACTAGGATTCATTCTTGGAGGCTTCTACATGAAGCTTCATATCGGCTGGTAAATGCGTAGTGGTAGACCATCGCAGCCAAGGGCTGCACCCACACTCTGCCGGCCAACTTCCACAAATTGGTGTGACCAGAAAAAGGGCTAGCTTGACAGCTCTTGACTCTTGGAGGATGACTAACATCAATTCTTGGAGGCTTTTGCATGCATTTGTTATTCTTAGTGACTCTTGGAGGCATGCCATTCATTCGTGTGGGGGGTGGATAACTACTACTTGATCTTGTTGGCTCCACATTGCCTACTTTCCACATTTGCCTACTTTTAATTCCTCAGAGGGTGTGGCTGAATAGCATCAATTCCTTGCGCCCTTTGGATGCTTGCCGTCAATTCTTGCAGGGTTGTGGATGACAACTGTATGTTTTTGGAGGGTTGTGGATGACTGTTGTTGACGCGTGCCGCCCCATCGTCTGCAGCCTCTTTGAGGGGCAAAAGAAGATGGACAGCATCGCAGGCCATGCTGCATGGGCTGTGTGCAGGGCGATGGATGGACTGCATGACAACATTGGTCCTGAAGCAAGGCGAAGCCCCAATGCCGACCATTTTCCCACGTGCCAAGCACGCGAACCCCACGTCAGGTGCTCCCCCAATGGCACATGGACAACCCGCCTTGTACCCGCTCCCCCCTTGTCCAGCAAGCGGCTGGCGACGACGGTCCCCTCGCACCCCCAAGAGAACCTACCCCAAGTGACGGCCCCCCCCCCCCCGATTACTAGTCAAGAGACGCGCGAAACAAAACAAAAGAGCGAACACGAGGGCATGTGAACCATAAACTGACCAACTGGCTCCTGTGCTTCTGCCATGTACCCTATTTACTGGGCAGAGGATGCCCATATCACGCGGTCCATGGCCCATGTAATGGATGAGGGGACAGGGGACATGCGGCGCAAAGGGAACAAGTGGTGCATGCCAATGTCAGCCCCAGACTCTTGGAAGGATTGGCGGTCTGGGGTCTGGGGGTTGCTTCTGTGCGTGCACCGTGTCCCATGCTGCCCCACATCCTCCCATGCCGCAGCCTCACACTCCCACCAGCGGGCACGCAATGCGGCACAGTCAGGGAACCAACCTTCACAGTTATTACGGGGCAGCAGTTCTGGATCTGGATGGATCAACAACGTCAAAGGGGGGCAGTTCATGGCATGGAGCAGCAAACACAGCCAGACACGGCGAATAAGGACGGAAGCAAAAACTTTGAAGAGCAATGGCAGCTGACGGCCATGCAGCACTAATAGATGTCAATCTGCAGCGGCCAGCAGCACACACATTCGTGTGGAGGGACAAAAGGCACAGATGGTGTGTTGTGTGCATGTTTGTGTGCCTCCAAAGGCAACTCAAATCATGCACTGCGAAGTTCAACTCGTGTGTGTGTCGATGTGTGCATCTGGGGCCCGCGGGGGCCATTGCAGGCTTGCAAAGAACAAGACCAGGATGCAGGTTGCAGTCGATGGTGTAGGCACAAAGACGCCTGCTGGTACTCATAGAGGGACACATACGCACCGCGTGCACCGCGTATCGCAGTACGCGCGCACCGCACTTACCTTTCTACTAACCCTTCCGTGGAGTTTTAGGGTATTTTCAAGGTGGCAAGGACGCGGTGGCCTAAGGGGTAAGCATACAGGAAAGAAGGAAATCATTTTAAGGAGCTATAGTCCATGGGGCCATCACCATGTCAACACCCAACCTGACATCAACGACAGGCCAGCATGGTGGTTAGACTGGCTCGACCCTGTATGACAAGAGCTCCTTCCATAGGGCAATAAGGGGTAAGCATACAACAACGGAGGCTTCCACTCCATCCTCCTCACCAATGTTGGTTGTAGCCGCCCACACCCCCTCCCAGGGGAGGGCCGTAGGAAGAGGAAGAAGAAGACCTAGAACCCTCCGGTACGGCCGCTCAGAACGACGAGCCTAGTGCCCCACAGGGTGCCCAAGCCTGTGAAGCCGATTCGCTGTGCTCAATGCCATCGCAACCTGGCTTGGCGCCCAATTCCGCAGCCACGGCACACGGGCTCACCACAAGGGAGGAGAGGGGGGGCGGAAATGGTGGTGGCGTGCAGGAAAAAGCACAAGGGGCAATAAAAAGTTCTCTGCGAACGTGAGAAACGCACGCACCGCGTGTCGCACCGCGTGCACCGCGCCTACGTCTCCCTCATAGACCAGGCACATGTAGATGGACTGTAATGCCATTCTGGTGCGCATACCACTATAATGATGGCTGCGAATGGCACGGCATTGAAGACAGGGATGACAAAACCAGCACCCGGCGGGATTGTCACAAAAACCATGGCAAAAACAATGAAACCCGAACACCAGGAGTATCATCACTACTCCCATAAGGACAACATGAACAGACAGGTTTGCAGGAAGGAAGGCTAAGCCGAGACGAGGAAAGGGCAAGGAGTTCAATGTGACACAAACTGCCCCCGGAACGGCAGGTGGACCACGGACCAACGCATGCTCCATCTCCCCAAGCACTGACTAGTGCATTGGTCCACGAAGACATGTGCACCGCACCTGCACCATCAACACAACGGCCATAGCACGGGTAACCGCTGTCCCACACGCACACTCACACACAGAGACAGAGACACGGAGGATGCAGCAAACGGGCACTTAGAAAAGCGCTGAGTGCTGCAGTCTCCCCAGGCCGTCAGACACACACGGGTGCGCGCACAGCCCCTCCATCCCCATGCCCCACACATGTACGCCCGCCTTCGCAACCCCCGGGGCTGTGCAGATGGCCCAACGGCGGCCAGTTCACATCGCTGCCGCCGTTTGGGGGTCGTCACGGCAAAACGGCGAATCCTTCACGATTCAGACCACAATCAAAGTTTGTTGATTGTGTGCGGAACACCCACACCGCCCCCCGCCCCCCCCCCAAGACCCTCGGCAGTCAAGACCCACCCCCATCCGAGACCAGCCCGCGGGGGATGTGGTCCGGAGGGGGACGGAGGATGCAGACGCCTGCCGGACGCCAGCACGTCGGAGCGCGGGGGATGGGCGCCCCCCCCCCCCCCCCCCGGCCCAGCCCCTCGGCGGCGGGGCCATGAAAGCACCGACCCCAGCCCTGATCCGTGTGTGGGGGCCTGGGGCAGAGAGCGGCCGAGGCATGGGCCACATGGGGGGGGGGGGGGGGGCACGGCGCCAAGACAGACCCTTGAAACAACACGGGTCTGTGGCCCATGGCCCGGTCAATCCCCCTACCCCCCGGGAGGTCCTACGGGACCCACAGCGCCCCCCCCCAAACGCGGGGGCTAGAGGGGGGGGGGGGTATGGCCATGGGGGATGATGGGGATGCCGTTCCACACCCCCACACCCCCACACCCCCACACCCCCCACACCCCCACACCCCCACACCCCCACACCCCCACACCCCCACAGCCACAGCCCCAGCCCCAGCCCTAGTCTCAGTCACAGCGGCGGGCGTTGGCGCATGGGCCACACCCCCCGCTCCAGTGCATCACGAGGGACGCCCCCCGCGGGGCCGCCCCAGCACCCCCCCCACACACACACCCACGCACACGGACCCGGCGGGGGCAGGGGGGCTGCAGGCCCCAACGGGGGGAACCCCAACAAAGTCGGGGGTTCTGGGGCGTACGGGGGAGAGGGGGAGGGGGAGGGGCCGGCGGAGGGAGGGGGGGGGGGGTCAGCAAAAGGGGGGGTGGGGGTGGCGGACGACGAAATGGGGCGCGGCGTGTGGGCGGCGGTGCAAAGTGACGCTGCGGCACTTGGGGGGCGGCATGTGCCTGTGCCTCGGGATGTACCACCACCGCCCCCGGGGGATGCCCCGGGCGGCAGCGGGAGACAAAGTGACGAGGGGAGAGAGAGAGAGAGAGAGAGAGAGAGAGGGAGGGAGAGAGAGAGAGAGAGGGAGAGAGAGAGGAGGGGGGGGGAGGGAGAGAGAGAGGGAGGGAGGGAGGGAGGGAGGGAGGGAGGGAGGGAGGGAGGGAGAGGGAAGGGGGTGGGCCGCCCCCGTGTGAACAGGACCGGGGCCACACAGGGGGCGTCGGGGGGGGGGGGCTCCATGGCCTTTGTAGCCCCCACTGCCTCAGGGGGGGGGGGGGGGCACCGAGGCACAGGAGGTGGCCCAGGCACTGTGGCCGCACTGTGGCCCAGCACACGCACCGCCGGGGGGGCCCTCTGTCAGTGGGAGGGGGCACGGCCTTTGTGCGGAAGTGCGCGCGCGTTTGGTGCGGGACTTCGCCGGACGCCTGTGCCTCTACGGACGAGGGGGGGCGGAGGCTCTTATTATAGAGATATAGGTCAGGTGTGGACCCGCCACTTAGCTCCAGCCGCGCCTGCCTCACGACCTTCATTGCCAACTCAGTTCCTTGATTGTGTGTGTCACTCGGACAGCGGTGTGCGGGGGGGGGGGGGGGCGCATGGGGAGGGGCGCTGCTTCGGGGGGGGGGGGGAGGGGCGCCGTGGGGGTGCGGCCGCCCCACACCCCCCCCTTGTGGACTTTCCTGTGCACCGCTCATAGCCGTGCCGTCCCCGTCCCCCAGTGCCCCGGTGGTGTGAGAGGCCCATCCCCCGGGACCTGCCCCATCACCACAGCCCTCGGCCCGGGAATCACGTCTTGGGGACGTACTTCATGGTCCGCCCCCCCCGCGCCCCGCGGCCCTTGCCACTGCCGCCCCGCGGCCCCTCCTCCCGGGCCCCCTTGGCCCCGGCCGCAGGGGAGCGTTGCTTAGAGGAGGCCTTGCGCCCGCCGTAGTAGTCCTCCTCCGCCTCGTCGTCCGGGTACTTGTCCGCGTCCTTCCCGGAGCGGCGGTCTGCATAGGGGCAATGAGGAGGGCACAGGAGATGGGAATGGGGGGGGGGGTCCAGGTCTGCCATGCAACCCCCCGCACACACGCACCGCACGCCCACCCACTGGCCAAGAGGGATCCGGGAAATGGTGCACCTTTTTGAAACAGTAGACAACGCCGAAAAAACGCGTAAAACGTGCAGGTTTTCCCCCCGTAACTAAAAGGAATACAGTGAAGAATTGGGGGCACCAGGGGTTATGTACACCTGCCGGGTCTGTGTGGCAGACCTTAATGACGGGCTCCTAGTCCGTAAAGTACTCTACAATACAAAGCACTCAAAGTCCTCTGTGTGGCCACCGTTAAGAGGGACTTGGCATACAATACAAGTGGTTTACGCCGCACACCTGATTGGCATCTTCAAGAAGATGGCTGCCGGAAGACGGAAGGGAGGCTTATCAAAAGAGGCTGGGAGGGTTGGGAGGGCGTAAAGACAGGCAGGTCAACCATGCATGTGTAACACACGGCGCATGCACACACAGCACATGCAGACGCAGCACATGCACACACAGCACATGCACACGCAGCACATGCACACGCAGCACATGCACAAGCGGCGCATGCACACGTGGCGCATGCACACGCAGCACATACACACGCAGCACATGCACACGCGGCACATGCACACGCGGTGCATGCACGCACATGTTGTTGTTGTTGTTGTTGTTGTTGTTGGGGACGGTAGACACGCAGGCCCCGTACCCCTCTTACCCAGAGTCCTTTCATTCCACTGCTGTGGATCGGGCGCCGATGGACTTGTATATGAAGATGCCTGCGTGTGCAAAAAATGTTGTTTGAGAGGGAAAAAAAAGGCGGGAGGGGGAGGGAAAAACCGTGCAGAACAGTCTTATGTCAGTCCGGCCCTTCACGCTGCACATAGCAAAGCATGGAGCCTTGGAGCAACAACAACACAACAACAACTTCCAACTGCGCCATGCCAGTACTGATTGTGGTGCTAGTTTGTGCCACATCCTGTTGTGCATCCGGGTCCCCCTGCAGCATGATATCAACTGCCTCATCACCGGCCACTTATGCTGCTGCGTGCAATAGGAAGGCTATTGCTCAGCTTTTACCACTTACCCTTTCCCTTTCCTTTACCCCAAAGGTTTTGCTGCCCCCATTGGCCTTTGCTCGTCCATCTAGAGAAGTTGCCCCCATGGAAGCCTCGTCCTTGTTGAGATGTTGTGAGGTTACAGGGTCAACAAGGCTTGAATATAGCACTTGCAAGGTGGTGTGGGGATCTGAATGCAGGATATATGCCATAAAGCGCCGTTGCGGCACCCGGACATATTCCCTACCCCCATAGGTGCCATCTTGGTGTCATCTCAGCCTATGGTAACTAGAACCCACAGTACTGGCTGGTACTCCTCTTCTCGCCGTCGAAAAGCTGCCAACACCTGTGACCCCTTCCAGACCTTTTGGAACACCCCCACGCTGTGCACTCACAGCAACTAGCAATTGACCCTGACACTATCGCCAGTGCTGAGCTTGACAGTTGGTGGTTGGTGGTTGATGTTGGCCCCCAAGAGCACGGCTCTCACGCGCCACAGCCAGTGTAGGGGAACCTGTCCGTGGTGCGCTCCGAGGAAAAACCCCTCGTGCTGTGGTTGATGGATGATGGTGAATGGGCATACCTATGGCACCATCTATTGCCTATTGCTAGTAGCCTATGTACAAGTCGTTGAGGAGGGAGATGTATAGGGTGCGTGGGTCACGCACCCCTGCCCTGCTCGGGATTTTACTCCCTCCTTGAACTGGCCCGACTCCTAAACAAAGGGGCAAACAGCTATGGTTGACGGTCGTGGACCACTGCACCGCATACACCAGCTGGTGTGGGTGGGTGTATGTGATCACCACATCCGGGTGCCCTAGGATCCTAACCCCCCAATAGTATTTGGACCTGCTTTGGAAGTGCTCTTGCACTTGCTCTTGGCACCATGCCACCGCCACATACGCATCCGGGCATGTTGTCGCTTTGTGATGTCGTATATTTGTGGCCCTCGCTCCACTACGTTTACAGGTCATTTTCATAGATGTATTCTCTGGCATCCATTCTTCGTACCATGTGTATAGCACCCGGCATCTCAAAAAACCCCATATGCGAATTTCATATGGTATCAGCTACGTCCATTAGTGAGTTAGCTTTTGGCCTCCCTAACGTCCCCCACCCATGCCCTGTGGTGGCTGCCTTTGGTATCCCAATTATTCTGGACCAAACGCTAAAAAAACTTTTTCACTAACACCACTACTAATCCCTGGTGCATGTAAAAGACGCTTACACTCGGTGCACCAAACCGTGCCTAAACGGTATTGGCTGCCTAGCGCGCCTGCTAATCCATGAGTTGTTGTACCGTGACACCACATCGGGGCACATGGTGTCGTGTTGAGCCGCCACCCAGCCCCACTGTACTGCCACTGGGGTGCACTGCTGGACGCGCCGGACCAAGTGATCCCCAGAATGTCCCGGCTTGTGGGTGCATCGTTCGCGTGCGTGCTGTCTAACCACACACGCACGCAGACGTGTGTGCACTTGGGCTTGTTGTTGTGTGTGTCGAGTGCATGCAACACTGCTGCTATCACTGTGGACTCCATGAGGGAACGGTCTGTGGAATCAACACTTTATGCAGCGACCTAGACCGCTTTTCCCTCCTGAGGCGTAAAACTTGCATGGTCTAAGATGTCATGCCTTTACCCAAAATATGATGCCCATCTCTGATCTACAGCTTGTGGACTTCCTCCGCTATGTCTGATGGACTGTAACGGCACCTTGTTGTATTGGTTGCCTGGTTATGTTCTTGTTTTGCTTGATGCCACTCATCGGGTGGGTGCAACAAGAGCCTACACAGTTGCACCCACTCGTGTGGGCTTCGATCAGATCACCGAAAATTTTGTATTTCTGTGCCCTCCCGTAATGGCACTGTGTCTGTAACCGTATGCAAGTTCTCCATCGACCAAGGTCAGAACCAGCGGATGGCCCGCCGCATGGGGCAACAACCTTGGCCTCCCTGCGAATCCATATGTGACTGGATAGTCCTTAAGGAAGGGCTGGTCACACCGGACTGGGCACACGACCCCCCAGAACACTTGCGTGGGCGCATGCGACCTGATATCCCTGTTCCGGACGCCCATGATAACCCCCCAACTCCCTTTACTCTGCCCCAAGCTGAGCCGAAGGACTGCCAGATGCAGCACATATGGCTCCTCCTCTGACCTCTGTGCCACATGCACACTGCCCACCACCCTCAACCCCCACCCCTCTTTAGATATGAGGACCAACAGGGCATAGGGGTCATCCAAAAGGGTACACACATGTCTGCCCCGTTGTTGTTGTCCCCATATCTCGTTACCTTCGCATGTGTGCTGGTGCCGGCTGCGGTGCGCCCTGTACCGCAGCCATACTCGTGTGTCTTGTTCCCCCCGGAGGAAGCCTGTGCTATTGCACGTGCGCACAAGAGGCGATCAGCACAAAAAGCGCAGGAAGATGGTGGCTCGTCAGTGGCCTAGAAGACCATCGGTACCTTTCTGTCACAAAGAGTGCAACATGAGGACAACCTGTGGGTGGGACACCGACAAGTGCGCAGGGGTTATGCAGCGGTATGCACCAGATGCTCTCGCTATGCACTGACCCCTGGATCTGCCATATATCATCAAGAGTTCAGGTGTGCAATGACAGCAATGGTTCCCCCCCCCACACGCTTCTTGCACCACACATACCTGTACACAAACAGCACATGCGCACAGCACACACCATTGCATGCACACACACACACACACACCGCCCCCATTCGGGTGCATGCGGACGGGCACACCATGATGATGATGATGGTAGTCCCAGTTGCTACCATACCCACCCGCGCGCTCGCTCTTCCCCGAGTACCCCGCCTTCTTGTACCCATAATCGGGCCCATAATCCCAATCCTCCTCCGCCCGGCGGCTGCCCTTTGAGGCATAGCCCCGGTCGCCCCTGCGGTCCTCATCGGCGTAGCTGCGGCGCTCCTCATACTCATGGCCCCGGTCATACTCCCGGTCATAGTCATAGTACCCTGTGGCACATGAGCACTTGGGGGGGGAGGGGCATGGCAGTCGTGCACAAAACCATCGGATTGTGGGCCTTTGTAGTAGTCGCCACACGGGCCCTGCCCACGTCGCGGAGGTTGGGGTGCGGAAGTGAACTGAGCGGGAGGTGTGGATGTTGGTTTGGCGGGCCCCCGGCCCATGGCTATGCCCCTGCGCGGCGCTCAGGCCTGAGGCATGGGGCGCAGGTCTACTGATCCCCAATTATCCCGCTCCCGTTGTCGCTCCGTCAGTCACCCGGAGAATCCATCTCGGGTTCCCCCGTCCACACGTTGAGCCACCAGGGTACCCCATCGACCCCAGGTCATCCAACGCGAATGGGATCGCCAGCCCGGGAATCGAACCCGGGTCTCCGGTACGCGCGCCGACTGTCTGACCACTCGACCGGAGAACCGAGTTGGGGAAAGGGGGATGCTCCCCCCCCCCGCCCGGGGGGAGGGGGGTCCAGAGGCGCAATCATCATTCAAACTGCATCAGTTTGTTTGTCCATGGAGATACATCATGTACCATCAAGATGAACCACTGGGCATCCACCGCTAATAGACAGGCACATATCTACACTCAAACTTCGAAAAGGGCTGGTTTGTTTGGAGGGGGGTCCAGAGGGCCGGGGTTTGGGGTGGCACTTCGCAGTTCCCCGTGTCATTGGGAGCGTTTTGCAGATGCACAAGTCCGGGGGGCACAATCCCCTTTGACCATTCACCACAAAATGGGGGGGGGGTTGTGCCGTGGTCCGCAGAGGCCAAACCCAATGTTCCGGGCGGCGCCCGTGGCCAAGTTGGTGCTTCCCCCATTGTTCACCGCCCGTGTGGGTTTGGCAGTCCCGGGGGGGGGGGGGTGTCCGGCCCATCACGTCACCGCCCGCGCACTGCGCCGGCGGGGGGCCTGCACCACCGCTGCTCTCTGAGAAACAAGACCACCCCCGTCTGCCCTCGGGGCCTGGGGCGGGGGGCTGTGGCCGCCATGGCCAACCGGCGTTCCCCCACGACATCGAGGCCTCACTCCTCCACACGCCCGCACCCCCTGAGCCCCCCCCCCCCCCGATGCACTGCCCAATGGACAGGGGTCGCATGCCATGTGCAGAAGGCCATCAAAGCAATGGGGGTTTGCAGGGATGCATCAGAAGGGGAGGGGGCCCTGGAGGCGGCCCCAGAAGCAGTTGGACAGGCGGTTGGAGGAGGTTGCCAAGGCGGTTGGGGGGCGGTTTCTGTCGGTTACAAATGCCATTGCGGCCGGCACTTGGCGTCAGGGGGACAGTGGCTGGACATGGGCTGGGCGCTGTGGAGGGGGGGTGGGGGGGGGGCACCCCCCCCCTTCGAATGCATCCGTGGCCGCGGCCTCCATCCCATCGGGGCAGGCTCACCCCCGGTGCAGGATCCATGCGGTGGGGAGGGGGGGGTACCTCCCCCACCCCCTTGCCCGGGGGAGGGGGGCATGGGACGGCGGGGCACAGGGCCCAGAGGCCCATCGACACCTGCGCCGTAGTCCCGGGCCCGGCGGGACCGGGGGGCCTCCCAGTCCCAGTCCCGTCCGGTGTCCCAGTCCCATTTCCAGGAGCGGTCCTCCCTCTCGTAGTCCCACTGCCGGTCCCATGACCGCTCCTTCTCCCGCGATGCCAACCACGCGTCCCGGGCCTCAGCGTCCCACCGGGCGTCCACGGGGCTGGCCTTGGGGTGGGCGGTGGAGCGCGGCTTTGGGATCTCGATCACATCGTCATCGTCCTCCTCCGCACGCGGCTTGTCCTTCCCTTTGGAGGAGTGGGGGCATCACCGTCGGGGGGCGTGGGGCAGTGCGGCACGGGGCAGCAGCAGAGCGCGCGGCAGCGGCAGCAGCAGGGGCTGCATCGGCAGCGGCAGTGAGAGGTACAGGGGCGGAGACAAGGGCACCCGTAACAACCGCAGCACCCGGGGCAGCAGCAGCAACAGCAACAGTCAGAACAGCGGCTGCCAATGCACCAGCAACAAAAGCGACAGTAGCAGCTGCACCAATGGCAGCAGCAGCAGCGGTGGTGGTGGTGGTGGTGGAGGCAATCCTGAAAAACGACCCAAGGGTCGAGGGCCAACAGCCCAGTGCAGGTAGGGGCACGGGGCACTGGACAGCGGTGCCGAGCAGTGCCCTGCTACACCGAGTCGGGCGTTGCCCTCCACAACAACACGGTGCCACATTGGATGTGTGAAGGGGAGGGGGTGACCACCATCACAAGTCCCCCCAAAATGGGGGTGAGGTCAAGGGCAGGGTGACCAACACACAGCCCGAGATAGCCCCGGGGGAAAAGGCCGCCAATGGCCGCAGCACAAAGACGCCATTTCACAGGGAGTTCCACTGAGCACTCTCGCTGTGCTTCGCAAAGCTGCACATTCCACTGTGCTGCACATCGGTTAATGAAGCAATAGAGACAAGTGGCAAGCCCCAAGGTCTAGGGGGTTGCCAAAAGGCCATCACCCCCCGGAGTGCAAGGCGGTGCACTGCTTACGAAGGTGAGGAACATCACTCCACAGAACGGGTTGCGGCAGTGGTCCCACACAGACCTTTGCTTAGCGACTGGGGGGGAGGGGGGTCATTTTGGGGCTGCCTCAGGACTGGCCAAGCCACCCACCCACCCAGACCCCCCCCCCCTACTCCCCCAGTAGGGGGGGGGGGGGTTATTTCATCCTGCATCATATGTCCATGGCATACTGAAAATTTTGACAAAGGGTCAGATTGCCCAAAACCAAACTAACCCACCCACCCACAGGCCATGGACCCACCCACCCACCCCCCCTCCCATTCCAGTGGGACCACCCTTAAGCAAAGGTCTGGTCCCGCAATCCCGCTGCACCATGGCCCCCCTCTTCTCAATGGCGTCCGCCTTACAGGACTGCACCCACACAAAGCAACTCCACAGCCCCGGCGAAGCAAAGGAAAGACTAAACGCAGGATGGGGAGGTGCCGTAGGGGCAGGCCTCTCCAACGGCCACATGGCGGCTGGTCCCTCTCCGCCCAGCGGCCCTCCATATGTCACCCGGCCCAGCCCTCCTACCCCCCCCCCCGACCCCCCAAACCCCTGCGGCCCTCCACATGTCACCCGGCCCAGCCCTCCTACCCCCCCCCCGACCCCCCAAACCCCTGCGGCCCTCCATATGTCACCAGGCACTGCGGCCCATCAGCCCGCCACATGTCATCCCCCCCGGCGTCCCCTACATGTCACATAGCCCAGCCCATCACCTCCCTCTCGCAATTGGGCTCCTGTGACAGAACCCTTGGTAAAGTACCAATCATCTCGAAGAGAGGTTGTTAGATCAAGCGCAGGCACGGGCGTCGTATACCCCCCCTTTTGTTGGGGTCATTCGCGTAGCATACCCCAAGTCTGCCCTGACTGTGTCTGACACCAAACTGTGTGTTTCTGTCTGACCGGACATAAATACCACCACTGCCGCCCCCGCTATGGGATACAGATGCGTGTGCACGACCGGCGCTGTTCAGCACAAAGCAGAAGTGCAAAGCAAAAGTCAAAGAGGAAAGCTCTTCAGTGACATGTCATAGGCGCCTTTCGCGAAAAAAAATAGACACTCAGAAAGCCCCCCCCCCCCCAACTCTCCCCACATACAGCCGAGCAAGGGAATGGACGATAGCTGTGGGATGTTTGACAGCCATTGAAGGTGCTGCCTGCCATGTGGGCAGGCCGTGGCGCCGTGCAGGACTCACCCCTTTGGGCACCAAAGCGTTCAGGGAGGATCCCCGTTGGCTATGAAGATGCAGTCCACAATGCAGTGCTCCAACTCCCCCACACCACACACACACACACACACACACACAATGAGAACCGCGAAAACAATAACAAAGCAAGAAAAGTGGTGAAAGAAAACTCCTCAGGAACAGCAGAGCTGCCCTAGACGTCTTTCGGTCACACACACACACACACACACACACACACACACACACACACACACACACACACACACACACACACACACACAACACACACACACACACACACACACACACACACACACACACACACACACACACACACACACACACACACACACACACACACACACACACACACACACACACACACACACACACACACACACACACACACACACACACACACACACACACACACACACACACACACACACACACACACACACACACACACACACACACACACACACACACACACACACACACACACACACACACACACACACACACACACACACACACACACACACACACACACACACACACACACACACACACACACACACACACACACACACACACACACACACACACACACACACACACACACACACACACACACACACACACACACACACACACACACACACACACACACACACACACACACACACACACACACACACACACACACACACACACACACACACACACACATGGACGCAGGCATGTGGTGTGCGTGGTGACGTGCACGCGCACAGGCGCAGCACTGTTGCATGCAAATGGCATCACACGCTTGAAGATGGAGGCCAACGGCTGCAGTGTGGAGCCAAGCAGCAAGCCCATGGCAGTCACCGCATACCATCCTTCGGAGGTTTGCGGTGCTTGCCTTCAGACGTGGCCCGGGTCTCATTAGGAGGATGCCGTCCCACGTTAATGCCGCCGCTGTCTGCCACAGGGGCCACGTCGGTCTCCCTGAAGCGATGAGAGGCGCACGCTCCGTGGCATTGACGATGGCACATGTGGTGTGGGGTGGTGTTGCATCGTCGTCATCACCATGAGGCCCTAGCTCCACCCCCGGCCCCCAACAGTCATTTGAGTACCAACGGGGGGGGGGGGGGGGCAAATGGCCTCTCTTTGGACCCAAACACCCTCACACCCGAAGAAGGTTTCCTCTGGGGAAAATGAAATTTTGAAGAGAGAGCCGAAAGCGAGAGGCCCCTTGGCGGGGGTGTGCCCCCCCCAACGCCGGACAACCCCCAGAACAGCCCCGCTTGGCCCCAGAACCAACGCCGTACCGACGCCGAGGCATGTGGAGGACAGTGGTCCCCCTCCTCTGCCCCTGGCCCCTCCTTCGGGGGGTGGCGGTGATGGCCCTGGGGGCCCCTGCAATGGACCATCTGCACCGGCCATGGCGCTCGGTGGTGCCGATCTGGCCACCGGGAAAGAGGGTTCACAAACTCTATGTTTGCCCCTCATCTCCCCGTATGGAGTCTTGTGGTGTGCTAGTCAACAGTCAAGCACACGTCAGCACAACAAAAGCCTCATCAGTGGTACCATAGGCGCCTTTCGGTTGAAAAAAAAATAGACACTCAGAAAGGTCTACCCAAGGTCTACCCACTTCAAGCAAATGACTGGCTGACTGGCCCAGTCCCCATGCACTGCGTCCGGCACTGTGATCATCCTTCGCCACCTGTCGTCATGCTCTGCCATCCCTTGGATCACATCACATCCTGTTCCCCCATGCGCTATCCTGACAACCCTCTGCTACCCCCTCTTTACAACCCAACCCTCCATCACAACCCTCTGTAGCCGTACGGTTGGAGCCTTCAAAGCCTCTTTTAATGGAAATCCCAACCCCGTGCGACACTCCTCGCAGCCTCGGACACCCCTCTGTCATCCTACCGCCTGCAAATGTGTGTGACCTTGCCCAATGCCCTGCGGCCCTCTATCATCCTCTCCCCCAACTTGTGATGCTTCGTGCCCAGGGTGTGTGGCAGGCCTGGAGCAGGGCAGAGGGCCGCGCAGGGCCTGGCCCGCGGGGGTGTGCCCCCCCCAACGCCGGACAACCCCCAGAACAGCCCCGCTTGGCCCCAGAACCAACGCCGTACCGACGCCGAGGCATGTGGAGGACAGTGGTCCCTCTCCTCTGCCCCTGGCCCCTCTTTCGGGGGGTGGCGGTGATGGCCCTGGGGGCCCCTGCAATGGACCATCTGCACCGGCCGGGGGGCACCTCCTCAGGAGGGCAAAATAATTTCCTGCGCCTTCAGCACCGACACTTTCCCCCAAAATCTCAAATTGGACAAAGACGGGTTCGACAACTTTGGGGGGTCTGGAGGGGGGGGGGGGGTCTGGAATTCGAACAGGCCGCCCCCCTCAAACGGGAACAAGGGCCATCGAAGAGAGCTCGCCGCCACAAACCGCACATGGCCGACCGACCGACCGAATGTACGCCGAGACCCATGTGCGGTTTGTTGCATTGAGCCAACGAGGAGGTCTGTGCCAGCGGGAGAGCCCAGGCCTCCACACACCCCTCGGCCGTGGCCCATCGCCCCGGCGCCGGAGTAGACCCCCCGGGCGGAGCTGCGTCACCGTCCACAAAGCGATGGCCGGGTCCGGCGGAGGGGGGGGGGGGGGCTCATGTGACCCACGAACATGCGACGTCCGCGGCATTGCACTGAGGAAAGGCAGTCCCTCGTGGCGGGTCCGCACGTGGTCTCACACCCCCCGCCCCCCCCCCTCCTTTTGGGGGAGGGGGGGGGGCGCTGGGGAAAGGGCCTACCGGGCGGTCCCCCGGGCGCCCCCCCCCCGCGACACATGGGCGCTGCAGCGGCGGAGGGCCGCGGCCGGGGGGAGGCCATGGCGGTGGCGTCTTGGGAGGCGCCGCACTTGTCAGACCGTCTGGGCCCCCTGGACCCCACGCCCGGAGGAGGGGCATGCGGCCGAGGGGGTGTGCCCGGGAAGGCCCCCCAAGAAGTGCGTCCCTCAGGACATGGCAGTTGGTCTCACTGGAGAGGGGGGGGGGGGGGGCGATTGGCGCGGGCCCCGTGCCACAGCGGACCGCCGGGCAAGTGTATCATCATCCGTCAGCCGCTGGTTTTACAGCGATTCCGATTGTTCTTCGTTCGAGTAAAGTACAGTAGGCCCCCGCACATTTGTCCCCAGGAAAGCCACCGTCCCCCAATGACCCCAAAGAGATGCGTCCCTCTCCCCCGACCTTCAGGACACCCATGCCCCCAAGTTCTGTTGGGAGGGGGTCACGGTGCTTCACTGTCGTGTGGTCATGACACTTTCTCTGAGGTACTTTGTTTGGGTACCGTTGGTG
>CAXIWF010001454.1:0-31822 GCA_964036045.1 Eutreptiella sp. 'Long Island Sound 2002' | reverse complement strand
GTAGTCTTGGAATAGCTGGCTAAACCTGCACGGCCAGAAGTGCAGGAGTTGCGTGGAGCTGGTTTAGGGTTGCGAGGACCGGCAGAGGAGGAATACCGCCTTCGGCGGATGGGCGCAGACCAGCCCGCCGAATGCGGTCTGGTTCTGCTCCCATAAAGAACGCAAGATTGATCAAAATAAGAAGAGAGAAGTAGAGAGGAGTAAGAAGATAGAAGCAAGGAATGAGGAGGCCGGAAGAGGGCGATGACAGTGAGAACTGGGGCACGGGGTAGGTAGAAATCAAAGAGTGAAGGGCGTAGTGTGGGACAAGCCCACACCGCCTTGCGGGGCTGGGCGAGGCCCACCCGCCGAAGGCGGAAAATGAATCCAGATCAGGGCCGGGATTGGGAAAATCCCGCCCTCGGAAGACAAAAGTGAGAAGTTGGAAGAGGGCGATGAAAGCCGAAAGTGGGCGATTCAAGTTGGAAGTGCGCGAGAGGAGCAAGAATTGAGAAAAAAGGCGGAGAAAACAAGGAGCACAAGAGAGGAAAAAGAAGGGAAAATCACAGGGGCGGGATCTATCGAATCCCGCCCTCGGAATGAAAAAACTTAGAACAGGGCGATGAATGTGGATAATGCCAAAGGCGGGATGGGCGCAGACCAGCCCGCCGTTGGCGTTCTGGTCTTTACCCATAGTGGGAGGTGGGCGATAGGAGCAATTCTTGAGAAAAAAGGCGGAGAAAACCAAGGAGGACAAAAGACGAAAAAGGAGGAAAATTCACAGGGGCGGGATCTATCGAATCCCGCCCTCGGATGAAAAAAGTGAGAACTGGGCGAAAGAAGCGGGAACTGGTAGGTGCGCTTGAGGAGCAAGAATTGGGGAAGATGGCCTAGCGCCAAAGGCGCAAGGGGTTCACCCCGGCGCGCCTTTGGCGCTTGGGGCTTTCCCCTAGAAAGGAAAGCAGGACAAAAGAGGAAAAAGAAGGGAAATTCACAGGGGCGGGATCTATCGAATCCCGCCCTCGGATGAAAAAACTTAGAACTGGGCGATTCAAGCGGGAAGTGGGAGGTGCGCGAAAGGAGCAAGAATTGAGAAAAAGCCAGAGAAAAGAAGGGGGCGGGATTTGTGGAATCCCGCCCTGGGAAGAAAAAACTTAGAACTGGGCGACGACAGTGGATAGTGGGGGGCGCGGCATAGGAGCAAGAATTGGGGAAAAAGGCGTAGATAGCAAAGGAGCAGAATCAACCAAAAAAAGAACCAGAAGAAAGAAAACAAGACAAATCAGGGCCGGGATCCGAATCCCGCCCCAGGAAGAAAGAAGTGGTGAGTGGGGGGTGTCCGCGATAGGAGCAAGAATTGTGTAAAAGGCGCATAACGGGAAAGCCGGCATGGGCGCAGACCAGGCCCGGCTTTGCCGTTCTGGTCTTCACCCATAAAATGAATCCAGATCAGGGCCGGGATTGGGAAAATCCCGCCCTCGGATGAAAAAAGTGAGAACAGGGCCATGAAAGCCGAAAGTGGGCGATGGGAGCATTCAGTGGTCGGTGCGCGAGAGGAGCAAGAATTGAGAAAAAGGCGCAGAAAATGAATCCAGATCAGGGCCGGGATTGGGAAAATCCCGCCCTCGGATGAAAAAACTTAGAACAGGGCGATGAATGTGGATAGTGTATCACGAAGGTGGTGAGTTGGGTACTGTCATACTCCCTATGCGGGTCCTAGCGCCAAAGGCGCAAGGGGTTCACCCCGGCGCGCCCAAAAGCGCTTGGGGCTTTCCCCTAGCTTCTGGCTCCCAATTCTTTTCGGTAACGGAGGGCCGGGATTTCTCGAATCCCGGCCCAGGAAGAAGGAAGAAGGAGGAGGCTGGGAGTGGGCGATGAGAGTGGATAATGCTAAAGGCGGATGGGCGCAGACCAGCCCGCCTTTGGCGTTCTGGTCTTTACCCATAGTGGGGCGAGGCGAGAGGAGCAAGAATTGAGAAAGATGGCCTAGCGCCTTTGGCGCAAGGGGTTCACCCCGGCGCGCCCAAAGGCGCTTGGGGCTTTCCCCTAGAAAGCAAGGGGTGGGAGAAAAATCGTAGAAAGATGTCGTCAATTCTCAGGGGCGGGATTCGGATCCCGCCCCAGGAAGAAGAAAGAAGGAGGAGCCTGGAAGTGGGCGATGACAGTGGATAGTGCGAACCGGGCCATAACACCAAGGCGGGATGGGCGCAGACCAGCCCGCCTTTGGCGTTCTGGTCTTTACCCATAGGAGCAAGAATTGTGTCAAATGGCGTAGAGAACCAAGCAGCAGATGAGAGGAAAAAGGTCAGAGATAGCGCAAGGAGCAATTCCTGAGAAAAAGGGCGGAGAAAAGAAAGGAGCAGATGAGAGGAAAAAGGTCAGAGAAAGCAAGGGCTAGCGCCAGAGGCGCAAGGGGTTCGCCCCGGCGCGCCCAAAAGCGCTTGGGGTTTTCCCCTAGGAGAAGATTCGTAGAAAGATGTCGTCAATTCTCAGGGGCGGGATTCGGATCCCGCCCCAGGAAGAAGAAAGAAGGAGGAGCCTGGAAGTGGGCGATGACAGTGGATAATGCTAAAGGCGGATGGGCGCAGACCAGCCCGCCTTTGGCGTTCTGGTCTTTACCCATAGTGGGAGGGTGGCCATAACACCAAGGCGGGATGGGCGCAGACCAGCCCGCCTTTGGCGTTCTGGTCTTTACCCATAGGAGCAAGAATTGTGTAAAATGGCGGATAAAAGAAAGCAGCAGATGAGAGGAAAAAAGTCAGAGATAGCGCAAGGAGCAATGAGTGAGAAAAAAGGCGTAGAGAACCAAGCAGCAGAGAAGAGGAAAAAGGTCAGAGAGAGGCAGGTCTTGGAGAAAATTCGTAGAAAGATGTCGTAAAAAGCAAGGGGCGGGATTCGGATCCCGCCCCAGGAAGAAGAAAGAAGGAGGAGCCTGGAAGTGGGCGATGACAGTGGATACCGGGGCGGGGCGCAAGGAGCAATGAGTGAGAAAAAAGGCGGAGAAAACCAAGCAGCACATGAGAGGAAAAAGGTCAGATAGAGCGGAAGGAGCAATGAGTGAGAAAAAGGGCGGAGAAAAGAAAGGAGCAGATGAGAAGAAAAAGTCAGAGAAAGCAAGGGCTTGGAGAAGATTCGTAGAAAGATGTCGTCAAAAGCAGGGGGCGGGATCCGAATCCCGCCCCAGGAAGAAGAAAGAAGGAGGAGCCTGGAAGTGGGCGATGAGAGCATTCACTGGCGCCTCGCGAGAGGAGCAATTCCTGAGAAAAATGGCGGAGAAAAGAAAGGAGCAGATGAGAAGAAAAAGTCAGAGAAAGCAAGGGCTTGGAGAAGATTCGTAGAAAGATGTCGTCAAAAGCAGGGGGCGGGATCCGAATCCCGCCCCAGGAAGAAGAAAGAAGGAGGAGCCTGGAAGTGGGCGATGAGAGCATTCACTGGGGCCCGACCATAGGAGCAAGAATTGAGAAAAGGGGCGTAGAAAAGAAAGCAGCAGAGAAGAGGAAAAAAGTCAGAGAGAGGCCGGGCTAGCGCCAGAGGCGCAAGGGGTTCGCCCCGGCGCGCCTTTGGCGCTTGGGGTTTTCCCCTAGGAGAAAATCCGGAGAAAGATGTCGTAAAAAGCAAGGGGCGGGATTCGGATCCCGCCCCAGGAAGAAGATAGAATGAGGAGCCTGGAAGTGGGCGATGGGAGCATTCACTGCCAGCCACCCCTTAGGAGCAATGAGTGGGAAAGATGGCGTAGAAAAGAAAGCAGCAGATGAGAGGAAAAAGAAAGAGAATGGGAGAGCTAGCGCCAAAGGCGCAAGGGGTTCACCCCGGCGCGCCCAAAAGCGCTTGGGGTTTTCCCCTAGGGGAAAATGCGGAGAAAGATGGGGTAGATAGCAAGGGGCGGGATATCTCGAATCCTTCCGCCCTACCGCCTGCGGCGGCATGGGCGCAGCCCGAGCCCGCCGTTGGCGGTCTGGGGCTTTACGGGAGAACCCGCACCGCCTGCGGGGCCGGGTGAACCCGTGCCGCCGCAGGCGGTACCCATAGGAAGACGGGCTCGCCAAATGGCGGGCCCTCAAAACTAGCGCCAAAGGCGCAAGGGGTTCACCCCGGCGCGCCCAAAAGCGCTTGGGGTTCTCCCCTAGGAGCCTGGAACTGGGCGATGACAGTGGATAATGCTAAAGGCGGATGGGCGCAGACCAGCCCGCCTTTGGCGTTCTGGTCTTTACCCATAGTGTGGGCCCAGCCTCAGGAGCAAGAATTGGGGAAGATGGCCTAGCGCCTTTGGCGCAAGGGGTTCACCCCGGCGCGCCCAAAGGCGCTTGGGGCTTTCCCCTAGAAGACAAGGGGGCGGGATTTGTGGAATCCTTCCGCCCTACCGCCTGCGGCGGCATGGGCGCAGCCCGAGCCCGCCGTTGGCGGTCTGGGGCTTTACGGGAGAACCCGCACCGCCTGCGGGGCCGGGTGAACCCGTGCCGCCGCAGGCGGTACCCATAGGAGTACGGGCCCGCCATTTGGCGGGCCCTCAAAAGAAGGGGAAAATCCCGCCTAGAAGTGGGCGATGAGAGCATTCACTGGCGCCCAGCGAGAGGAGCAAGAAATGGGGAAAAGGGGCGTAGACAATGAAGGGCAGCCTTCAAAAAGAGAGAGAAAGCCAGGGTCGGGATTTCTCGAATCCCGCCCCACCAAGGGAGAACAAAGAACTCCCGCCTTCGGCGGCATGGGCGCAGACCAGCCCGCCGTTGGCGTTCTGGTCTTTTCCCATATCAGGGTCGGGATTTCTCGAATCCCGCCCCATCGGGCTCGCCGCTTGGCGAGCCCGAAGAAGGAGGAGGTCGGAAGTGGGCGATGACAGTTGAAAGTGGCACCCCGCCCTTAGGAGCAAGAATTGTGTCAAATGGCGGAGAAAAGAAAGGAGCAATTTTTGAGAAAAAAGGCGGATAACGGGAAAGCCGGCATGGGCGCAGACCAGGCCCGGCTTTGCCGTTCTGGTCTTCACCCATAAAACAAGGGGGCGGGATTCTGTTGGAATCCTTTCGCCCTACCGCCTGCGGCGGCATGGGCGCAGCCCGAGCCCGCCGTTGGCGGTCTGGGGCTTTACGGGAGAACCCGCACCGCCTGCGGGGCCGGGTGAACCCGTGCCGCCGCAGGCGGTACCCATAGGAGGACGGGCTCGCCAAATGGCGGGCCCTCAAAACTAGCGCCAAAGGCGCAAGGGGTTCACCCCGGCGCGCCCAAAAGCGCTTGGGGTTCTCCCCTAGGAGGCTGGAAGTGGGCGATGAGAGCATTCACTGGGGGGTCGGCCTAAGGAGCAAGAAATGGGGAAGATGGCGTAGAGAACAAGGGGGGGATTTCTCTAATTTTGCCCTACCGCCTGCGGCGGCATGGGCGCAGCCCGAGCCCGCCGTTGGCGGTCTGGGCTTTACGGGAGAACCCGCACCGCCTGCGGGGCCGGGTGAACCCGTGCCGCCGCAGGCGGTACCCATAGGAAGAGGGGGCTCGCCAAACGGCGAGCCCCCAGGACTAGCGCCAAAGGCGCAAGGGGTTCACCCCGGCGCGCCTTTGGCGCTTGGGGTTCTCCCCTAGGATCCAGGAACTGGGCGAGAACACTGAGGACTGGGGGGGCGGCGAGAGGAGCAAGAAATGGGGAAGATGGCGTAGAGAACCAAAGAGCTAGAGAGAGCAAGAGGGATTTCCAAGAGGAGCAAAATTTTCTGGGGCCCCCCCTTAACACCAAGGCGGGATGGGCGCAGACCAGCCCGCCTTTGGCGTTCTGGTCTTTTGCCATAGGAGCAATTCTTGAGAAAAAAGGGAGAGAAAGCCAGGGCCGGGATTTCTGGAATCCCGCCCTAGCCGGCTCGCCAAATGGCGGGCCGGGAGCAGGAGAAAGAGGTCAAAAGTTGGAAGTGGGCGATGATAGTAGATAGAGGGAGGGGCGGCTTTAGGGGGAATGAATGAGAAAGATGGCCTAGCGCCAAAGGCGCAAGGGGTTCACCCCGGCGCGCCTTTGGCGCTTGGGGCTTTCCCCTAGAAAACAAGGGGGGGATTTCTCTAATTTAGCCCCTGATCTGGATTCATTTCTTCCGGCCCGCCAATCTAAGGCCGGCTTTCATCTTCTTTGGCTAGGATAAAATAGGGCAGGGGTACCCCTGAATTAGATGGTAGATGGGCAAATGTACCCTATTAAAGTTTATTTAGTATAAAAAGAGACCCACCCCCCCCTGTTGAGAAAATTTTTCAAAAAACGCCGCCGTTGGCGAAAATGGTCGAAGACCAGCTCGCCTACGGTGATCCGGTCCCCGCAAAATGAACAGATTTGATGTGCCCATTATCCGCTATGTATCCTTTGGACCTGTAACATAAAGAGTACTGCCTACTCATTAAGAAGTCTCATGTGAAACATCTATAGAGATTTCTCCCTAGTTGTAGTAAAGGCGATTGAATCGACTTAACCTTCGAATTGTATCCCGTTTGACCGGACCCCTAGCCTTTGGAATATAGGCAGGTACCAATAGTGAAAAAGTACCACGAGGAAATCTTACCGAAATATGGCTTAATTCTATTTGCGACTTTAATGAATATCGTGTACCTTTTGCATCATGGATCCCTCAGTTCGATTCATTTATCATCTCCCGCTTATCCTTATTGATCATTTACCCGAAGCAGCACCGATAATCTTCTCGCAAGCAGAGGCTTGAGCCTTAATTGTTGCAATAATTAGGTGTGACGAGAAGATAGGAATAACATGTTTAACACGGGCTGTCATAGCTGGTTCTCAGGCTCTTTTGTTTACGCAATTCTTGTAAGCTGTACTTTTCATTAGTAATCCCCCTTTGAAAATATCTAGCTATTGCTTACAATTCCGAAGAAGCTGGGGAATCTAGCTATCTTCTTTTCGAATCAACTTTTCTCATTATCTAAGATTCCCCCCAAAACCATCCCTCTACTCATTTTCTCTCTTTCTCTATTTCCCTGGTTTGATAGTAACTATGCTCCTCTGTGTTCCAACTCCCTTCCCTTTATGATTACCCAACTCTTTCTTTCATTGTGCCCCTTCCTGACTATGATTGGGTGGTTTAGGCTGTATCGCCCATCACCCCATATCCCTGAGCTTTTTGTATCCCATACCGGTAACCCGGGCCCGCCTTCGGCGGTAGAACCAACACTTGTGAAATGAACAATTAGTCCATTGGGATATTAGTAGCATTTAGCCTTGTTCAAGCAGGCTCTCTATTCTATTGAATGTTTAAGATGATCTCCAGGCTATCTGTTCGAAAAGCAGAGGACAATAAAGATCCAAAGGCCATCTAGGAGTAGCTTTGACTAAGAATTTAAGGTAGGAAATACCCAAGAGTGCAAAGATAAGTACATAGAAGGAACTCGGCAATATTTGTACGCGACTAGTTTTTAAAACTATAGGCCATTGAAGCAAAATTCAATTGAATTATAATGGTTGGCCTGTGCTCACTGATTTCTGCATTGAAGAGCAACCTTACTACACGGAGGGTTAGAAAGTAGTGAAATACCTCGGTGTTTAATTGACATCCATTGGAATCAGGCAACGGCGTACTCCCTATCTTTTGTGTACCTTTGGTGAATTTAGAATTCTGGCGCAAATACCAATAAAGGTTAGATAGACGAAAAGACCCTGTACTTCTTTACCGATCCATAGGATTAGAGTGGACCGGTGGAACCGCGTCCTTCTGTCTTATGGTCTGTTTATTTGGGACAATTGGCGATTCTATACTAATATCACCTCCTTTTCTTTGTTATCCTACACTTTAATCCAAATATTGCCCAGCTCTATTTGATTTAGTCTAAAAGAAACGTCAGGGATAACAGCCTGAAGTAGCCCCTATCTTCTTCCAGGACCTCGATGTCGACTCTTTCTTCCTTCTTACCCAAAGACAGTAAGCTAGTTGTGGTCTGTTCGACCCATAAAAGATCACGTGAGTTGGGTTTAGATCCTTGTAAAAGAGGTCTGATTCTATCTTCTTCCCTTAGTTTCCCTTTCTATCCTCTTGTACGTAAGGACCAAGGATTCCAAGTTACCTGCTCTCTTCACTTGCCCTTAAACTCCCCTGAACTCTCCCTCTCAAGCATCCCAATCTCTCCGGAAACTCTCCTCCTCTCTCGAGTTTGTTACTCTTTCAATCTAGCCTAATCATCCCCTCCCCTTGCAAGATTTACTGCGGCCCTCAATCAAGGCTCTCTTCTGGTCCGGGCGCACTGATCACTAATAAGGGCAGTGAATGGCTGAATGAGTTTGTTAAGATTTAACGGAATATCTATCTATCTTTCTTTATTTTATTTCAGTTTAATGGAAAACTTCCCAGTCACATGAGCTACACATAGAAGTCCATATTTGCAGGGCATAAACGCAAAGAAGTCAATAGAAATGGCATAAATTCTCCTCTTTTCCCTTTGGGTTTTTTGTACGGGCCAAGGCCCGCACCGCCTAGCGGGGCCGGGCCTTGGCCCGTCCGCCGAAGGCGGTAAGGATGATCTGCTTGATCTATTCCGATTAGGCAAAGAGCAATTATCGGAGATTTTGAAGGATATTTTCATTCTTATTGCGAAAGTTTTGTAGTATTAACTTTTCCCATGTTTATTGGGAACTCTAGTGGCGAACACTCAACAATGAAGACTAGCTTCTATTGGGATGTGCTGGAGATGTAGAGACTCACCTGGGTACCAGCAGTCGCGGCCAGACCCTGTCTACGGTTTTCTCCTATTACTAGGTCTTATGTTTATTCTAGAAGAGCACTCTGGGGCTTCTTGTTCTGGTATGTTAGACATTAAATGCCCAAGCATTACACTCTATGATCCCCCCAAAGAATTAACGAAAGTACAGCCTTTCGAAATGGATTAGTTCCCACTTAGTCTGTACCTCTAATTATTCGTAGAATTACCCCTCTACTACCTAGCCTTTGGTCGCAAGACTACACGTTATGAT
Organism: Eutreptiella sp. 'Long Island Sound 2002'; assembly: GCA_964036045.1. Taxonomy (NCBI): domain Eukaryota; phylum Euglenozoa; class Euglenophyceae; order Eutreptiales; family Eutreptiaceae; genus Eutreptiella; species Eutreptiella sp. 'Long Island Sound 2002'. The sequence goes on along the minus strand of CAXIWF010001454.1, from coordinate 22,905 downwards.
ATCTGAGGGAATCGTCGGTCCAATTGGGGGAGCATATCTTTTAATTTGATACAACGCAGAAATCTTACTTGTATTCGGTGTTGCAAGGCTGCTGCTTTCTCTCCTTAAGGCAGATTAGCGGACAAGTATCTTGACCCTGTATTCAAGGCTATCAGCTATGCTACTTTGCGATCTATCCAACACGCGCTTCTATTTAATATTTGCTAGATGTCCCTTATTAAGCCGTACTCAATATGTAAACTCTAGATCCAGGCAAGCCTTCTATTGTTGAATATATCCAGGCTCATTTCTACACACTGCCCGACGTAGACAATCTACCCCTTTCCTTTGTCTTAAGTTGTAACAAGGTAGGTGTATAGAAATATGCACCTGAGTAACTAATTCCCCCTCAAGTAATGGTTGTAATGAGTCAAACCACAGAAGCATCATACTAGCTACCTACTTTCTGGTGCAATTCCAGATTACTTGGCCAACCCCCCCATCGGGCTCGCCGCTTGGCGAGCCCGAAACTATGGGCTTTTGAATCAGTGCTTCCTTCAGGGGCTCGCGCCAGTTATTGGTTCTATGGGGGCATTTCGATGATTTTCTTTGGATTTGGCGCATCCCATCTATTAATTGCTATAACGTTTGCTTATTTTCTTGCTACCTCTATTTCCTGGGTATTTCATCTAGATTCTAGATCAAGCCAAGGTTATGACTTTCTCTTCTTATTTCTCCTCTTTTCTCTGCTACTCTGAAACTTAGCTCCTAATTCGCTGGCTTTACTATTATTGGCTGGCTGTATCTTTCCGCTCTTTTTTGTAGGATCCCAATTCTATTTGATTCTTTCGCATTTTCTCCTGCTGTTTTGGGCATTCTTTCTAGTAGATTCCCATAGCTTCACCTCTCTTCTGCTAATCCTTCTCTCTCTGGATTTGTCCAGTCTTTTGCTCATAGCTCTAGCATCACAAGGGCATGCCCTTAATATTCCTGGGAATGGACCCTGGTTCTACTTGCTATTTCAAAGCTTACTCACATTATTTCTCTGGTTTTCCATAAGCACCCAGTCTTCCCCTTTTCTCTTCTTGTTCTTCTTCTCCAAATTAGGCGCAGGAATAGCTGGTTATTATTTACCTTTCTTCTATCGCGCTATCTCCTTCTCTAACCTCTTTTTCCTCTCTTATACCGGCTTAGCTAATATGGTCTTCCTCTATATTGCTCTGTCGCTTTTCCTATCCTCTATCTCTTCTCTCTACTTCTCCCTTTATACCCTTATCTCTATCTTCCTCTTACTGGGTTTATGGTCTTTCTATGGCCATTGGTTCCACTCTCATTGGCTCTACCTGCTATCTTCTAGCTCTCTTATCACCTCTTCCACCTCTCTCCTCTTTTTATCCTCTTTCTCCCTCAGTCTCTCTTCTCTCTCCCTACTCACCGCTTTCCTCCTAGCTTCTCAATTCCTCTGGGCTAACCTCCTCCTCGCTCTACTCCATTTCTCCTAGTGCTTCTCACGCCCCTCTACGGCCCTAGCGCCAAAGGCGCAAGGGGTTCACCCCGGCGCGCCCTTTGGCGCTTGGGGTTTTCCCCTAGCGCCAAAGGCGCAAGGGGTTCACCCCGGCGCGCCCTTTGGCGCTTGGGGTTTTCCCCTAGCCCTAGACTCTCTTCTTGCCCGGCCCGAGTGATCAGTTTCATCGGCACAATCGGCTGCTTGGCTAGAGAGGGCTCAAATGCTTAAAACATCGGCTATGCTTTTTTTAGATAGATCAACAAGAGATTCCATTCCTCTAGCTCTTTCGACCAGAGTGGATTATGGTGGTCGCGCAAGTTTATTGTGTTCTTCCCTACCTCTTTGGGTATTGAGCGCATTTTTAACTGTGATTTATACTGCCCATTCATCACATTATTCTTCCCTGCTTTGGATCCTATGGTTAACCGTGGGATTAATCTGGATGGTTTCTGAATGGGTCCGTGTGGGCTTATTTGAATCTTACTTCCACTATACAATTAGCGCCCGAGCTAATGGTTTGGCTTCTTTTTCCTTGTTAGTCTGCTTTGAATCCATCTTCTTTGCTGGTGTCTTTTGGATCTATTCTCTCAACAATGTTCACCCTCATCCAGAATTATCCTTCTTCACTTCTGGTGGTAATGATCTCTCTGTATTTGGTTCTTTCGAATCCTCTGCTCTTTCTTTTTATTCTGAGTCCTTCATGGATTCTGTAGCTCTATTCTACTTTTACTCCCCTTATTCACAGTCTCTTATCGGGGAAAATCTATTAGGTATCTATCTTAACCTATGGATTTTACTCGCTGTTTCCCTCTTATTGCAAATTACCCACCGTTTCGCCTCTATTTTCTATTAATGGCTCAGGGCTACTAAGCCTTTGACTCTGGGCTCCCTGGGGCCGGGGCGCACTTTCAACTCTCAAGGCCTACATCCAAGCTGGCATCTTCAATCTATGGAGAGCTGGCTGGTTGAGTTTGTTACCGCCTTCGGCGGACGGGCTTTAGTCCGGCCCCGCAAGGCGGTGCGGGCCTTGGCCCGTACAATTTCCCCCTTCATGACTCTATTTTATTCTGCCATTGATTCTCACATTTTCATCCTCCTAGGTGGAGGCATCGTTTCAGCTTTTTTCTATGTAATTGTCTCTCTTATGTTATCTCTTCTCTTTGTGGATAAGTTATCTGCTCCCTATTCCTGCTATTTGGATGGTGAGCTCTTTCTTTTGACCTCTGCTTTACCTTGCTATGATCTATCCTTTTTCCGAAATCTTCTCTCTTTATCCCATCTATTGTGGTTCTGGGGATTTCTATTAATAAACTCTACCTTCTTCCACTTATTCTTCCCTCTGGGGCTATCTCTGGCCTTGCCTTTTCATATTGCATTTTGGCTATCTTTATGCGCCTTTGGTTTATTTATCTCTCCCTTTTTTTCATGGGGTTTTTCCCTCCTAGCCCCTTTCTTTGATGCTGGCCTCAGAACTTCCCTATTCTTCTACCATTCTCTATCTTCTAGATTTGCCTCTAGAGAACACCTGAGAACTGGGAATTATGCTAAGCTATTTTTAAGCTGGGTTCAGGATCTCTTCTCTTTAACTTCGTTCTTGCGCGGCTTTTTCCCCCTCATGAACTGGTTCTATCAAATCTCCTACTTAGGCTCGCGTTTATGGCTAGTGTTTATTCTACACAGTTTTTGCATCTCTTGCTTTGGCGAACTATTCTCTCTTGCTACTGATCAATTCTTGCTATTCTCTTTCCCTTTCGCTGGATTTTTAGGTTTTGGCTCTTTCTTATCTCTTCTTATGATTGCCTATTTATTTCTCCAAGTTTATGTCTATATTTCTTTCTCCGTAACTTTCCTATTTAGTACAGTGATCGCTTTTTGGCGCGCCGACTACCCCTCCCACCTTGACCCTGCAGCTCTTTCCTTCTATCTACTACCTGTCTCTCTTGTAGATTTTGCTCCTTCTCATATCTTCCTCTTTATCTTCCTCCTATTAACCTCTTCTTTCCTCTTCTCTAGATTCTGGCTCCGCTCTCTTCCCAACCCTTCTCGTTCTTCCTCTATTGCAGGCTGCTCTACTTCCTCCAAGTCCCCTTTTATCCGTACAGGAGCTACCTCACGTAGCTCCCGTGCTAGCCGTTGTTTTTCTACTCGCGCTAGCCAGTCTCACGTAGGCTCTCAACCGGTCTACGTGGTGACTGACGTTATCTACATAGAGGGGTTCGTAGAACACTCTCTCCAACATCTTACTAGCAGAGTAGATTCTCGCTATGTGCGGAAGGCTTATAGCAGTTGGCTTTGGGAGTTCGGCCTGGACTATCGCGGTTTTAACTTGCCGGATGACAATCCCATGCAAATCCATATTGATGACTCCGAAGTAGTGGCTTCTACTGAGGAGGATTCCCTGCTATATCTGGAGTCCATAGAGAACATAGGTTGGGCAGTGCCGCGTTTGAGCCCTAAACCTAATCATATCACTGTTTATACTGTATCTATGTTGAGCTACGAAGAAGAGCGCTTCGATTTCTATCTAGTGCAGCCTATTAGCATTAATGAGGACATCTAGCGGTAGAGTCCTTTTCTTTTACGCGGGAACCCGGTTCTGTGGCGCCTCCTGCGGGAGATGCCATGGAGCCCTAATGAGAATCCATCTAGTTCTATCTAATCTTTCTCTCCAACCTTTTGAGTCCTTTGCCTCTTTGCCTTTGTTATTATTGAATTTATTGCTGGTTCTAGCTATTTCTTCTTTGCTCACAGTATTAGAGCGAAAAGGCTTAGCTGCTTCTCAGAGACGCCTAGGTCCCTCGCAACATGGCTGGTTTGGTTTCTTGCAGATTGTAGCCGACGGTATCAAGTTAATATATAAAGATCCATCAATCTTGGGTCTATTTCGATCTTCTACCTCGGTCTCTGATTCTACCTTTGTTGACTATTTATTCCCCCCTATTTGGTCCTTTCTTTGGTCCTACTTTCTCTTCATTTTTTGGTGGGCTGATTTCAGCCTACACTTTCCCTTACCCATCATCTTCTTTGCTTTTTTCCTATTCCAAGGACTAGCCCATTTTGGACTCTTATTATGTGGCTTTTTGACCCTATCCAAATGGACCCTCCTTGGATCATTACGTAGCCTTATCATCTTTCTTATTTATGATCTGGTCCTCTTGCTATCTTGGTATATCCTCCTACCTCATGCCCATTCTGGACTTTTTTCTTGGGAAACTTGCGGTCTCTTGCAGTCTTTCTTTTATCCTCAGTCTTTCTTACCTAATATCTTCCTCTTCCCTATCCTTTTCCTCATCTATTTCCTTTCTGCTTTAGTTGAATCCGGCCGTATCCCTGCCGATTTATCCGAAGCTGAATCCGAACTAGTATCTGGCTATAATCTCGAATTCGCTGGCTTCCTTTATGCACTCTTCGCTTCAGCTGAATATTCCAACATGCTCTGGAACTCTTTCATCATAGCCTTCCTTTTCCTTAACGCTAACTCCTTCTTCTCCCTCTTATTCCTCTTTACTCTGGTCTTCCTCTCTTTTCTCATCATTCGAGCCACTCTTCCTAGATTTCGATACTCCGATCTCTTCTCTCTATCCTGGTTCTACCTCATTCCCTTCCAATTTCTCTTCTTAGCCCTAGTACTCCTCTAATGGAAAAAGCCACTGATTCTCTACGCCCTTGACTATTGGCTTTCTTCCCCGTCCGGCCCACTGACCAGTGAAATGGCCCAGTTCCAGGCTTCAAAAAAAAACCAAATCGAATGGTAGGCTTCTATCGACATTATTCCACTACAATTCTACTCACTCCATCTTATTCATTGGGGTTTTGTGTTAGCCTTTTCTTAGCCATCCAAATCGCAACAGGATTTACTCTAGCTAGTCATTATATTCCATCTACTTTAGATGCTTTTAATGTTATCCACTCCAAATTAATGCGAGACCTCGATACTGGCTGGCTTCTTCGTTTCTTACACGCTAATGGTGCTGCTTTCTTTTTTCTTGCCATTTATTCTCATATGTTCCGTACTCTTTTTCATGGTTCTCCCTCTAAAACTAGAGTCTGGTCTATTGGGGTACTTCTCTTTATTCTTCTCTGTGCTATTTCTTTTACAGGATACAGCCTAGTCTACGGTCAGATGTCCCTCTGGGCTATTGTTGTTATCTGCTCTCTAGTAACAGCTATTCCCTTTATTGGACAAGATCTCTTGCTATTAATCTGGGGCGGTTCTGTTGTTTCTACTTCTACCCTCCAACGTGTCTTCTGCGTCCATTATCTCCTTCCCTTTGTTCTCCTAGCTCTCACTTTAATCCATCTCTTTTTCCTTCACCAAGTCAACAGTACCGGAGAATTGCCCGTCATTCTCTCCCGATCTGATCGTATCAATTTCTACCCCCTTCTATTGGTCCGTGACTTACTCATCGGTTCTCTCTTTCTTCTCGCTTTCTCTGCCTTCGTCTTCTTTGATTCTGATGTCCTCGGACACCCCGATAATTATGTCCCTGCCAACCCTATGGTCACCCCTCCCGAAATTATGCCTGAATTCTATTTCTTACCCTTCTATGCCCTCATTCGCGCTATTCCCCACAAAGCTTTAGGTATTGTTGTTCTTGTCTTTGTCCTCTTCTCTCTCACCAACCTTCTCCCCTCTAACCTACACTGGTGGTCTTTCGCCTTTGTCTCCCCTCTATCCCGCGCTTTCCTTTTCCTTTTCCTCCTAGATCTTGTTCTTGCCTCTAAGCTCTGCCTCCTCGTTAACCATTCCGAATCCATGTACTCTCTCCTACTCATCACCGTTTTTGGCATCTTCTCCTCTCACTTCTTCTCTTCTAATTCCTAACGGGAAAAGCCGCACCGCCTGCGGGGCTGGGTGAACCCGTGCCGCCGCAGGCGGGAACTCAACCCAGAAATCCCCCTCTCTCTCTACGCCCCTCACTCTAGCCTTACCCTCCCCCAAGCCCCACTTTCAACTGTCATCGCCCTCTTCCCGCTTTCTCCCCCCTGGGGTGGGAAATCTTTTCCCACCCCGGCCCACTGTCAACTTTCATCCCCCTCTTTCTCTACGCCCCTCACTCTCCCCTTCCCCTGCCCCGTGCCCCACTTTCAACTGTCAAGGCCCACTGTCGACTTTTGAGGTATGCCGCCTTCGGCGGATGGGCGCAGACCAGCCCGCCGAATGCGGCCTGGGTCTTTTCCCATAACGGAAAAGCCGGCATGGGCGCAGACCAGGCCCGGCTTTGCCGTTCTGGTCTTTACGGGAGAACCCGCACCGCCTGCGGGGCCGGGTGAACCCGTGCCGCCGCAGGCGGTACCCATACCGCCTTCGGCGGATGGGCGCAGACCAGCCCGCCTTTGGCGTTCTGGTCTTTACCCATAGAGGTAGACCTTGTTGGAATTCGGCACTATTTCTGCTTCTCTCTTTTCTTTTCTGAATGAGTCCTTTATCTCTTTTTCTTTCCTTTGTATTTCTCTGCTATTATTTGTCTTCTCGGGTTCAGTTCGTCTCTTATTTGGCCTAACATTTCTGACCTTTAGTATCTCCGGCTTCTTGCTGGCTAAGGGTTCATTGTTCATTCCCTTGATCTTCCTCTCTTCATTTACTGGCTTATTTATGGTTCTTTCCCTGCTATCCTATGCATCTAACCAAAATCAAAGCAGCAACATTCTGGACCTAGATAAGGTTGACTTCTTATTCATTTTTCTATTTGGAAGTACCGCTACTTCCCTATCTTCTTCTGGTATCTTTCTTTCCCCCCTTGAGATCTTCTTCTTCACTTCATTTTTGGATTCTTGCTTGCTTATCCTATTTATTCTCTCTTTGATAATCATTACTTCCTATTTACTCCTCAGATTTGCCATCAAGCTCAATCACTGGGCTTTGTCCTTCTTTGCCTTTCTTTTTGAAGATCTCCTCCTTTTATCTGTTCTAGCTATCCTTCTTTCTTTACTCCCCGCAGCTCTCCGATTTCTTTTCTCCTCTCTCTTACACCTCAACCACTTCCCTGCTAAACGCGAATCACTGCTCCGTTGGTCCTCTGATATCTACGAAGTCGGCGTTAGTATGCCTGGTTCTACTTCTTCTTCTTTCTTATTCCACGCTAACTCTCAGTCTCTATCCGGATCTTTCCGATTCTTCCCTTTTATCTTCTTATTCTTCCTTCTAGATCTACTCACTATCGTATTCTTCCCCCTCATTCTCGCTGACTCTCACTTCTATTTCTCCCTACTCTTCCTTGCTTCTGTTCTTCTCGCACTTTCCTCTGTCTTCTCTTCCCTCTAGATTGCACCTCCCTCTACATAGGGGAAAAGCCCAGACCGCCAACAGCGGGCTCCCACCCATTGCTCCCTGAGCTACCTTCTCTTGGCCACTACCAGCGCCGGCCCCAGTCCTCAGTGTAATCGCTCAGTTCTGACTGTTTCTAGCGGTTTCAAAGGGCTGAATCACGGCTTAGGTAAGAGTCTTACCCATATACTGGTTTATTTAACAACTACTGGTCATAAGAGTATTGGTATTTTATATGGATATAGTGGCTACTTAGGTGGTTTATTGGGATTCTATTTCAGTATCTTGATTAGAGGCGAGCTTGCTTTCCCTGGTTTACCCATTCTTCGTAAAGTCAAGGAGATTTCCATCTATAATCATTGGATTACAGTTCACGGCTTAATCATGCTTTTCTTGTTTGTTATGCCTGTTGCTATTGGTTTTTATGGGAATTTCTTGCTCCCTCTCTTAATTGGCGCTTCTGAGCTAAGTATGCCTAGAATGAATGGTACATCCTTTTGGATGTTATGCGCTGCTGGTTCTCTCTTTCTTATGGCTGATTTATTGATGGACAAGCCTGTAGCTTCTGGTTGGACTTTATACCCTCCCCTCTCTACTAGAGATGCCGAAAATTCCGGGGTTAGCACTGACTTTGCTATCCTCACTATCCATCTTCTAGGTGCTTCTTCTGGTCTAGGTAGCTTTAACTATATCTCTACCTCTAAACACCAAAGACACCTAGGTCTTTCTTTATTGGCTTCTGGTATCTTTGTTTGGGCTATCTTAATCACCTCTCTCTTATTGGTAGGAGCTCTTCCTATCTTAGGTGTCGCTGTTACTGGTCTTCTTTTAGACCGTAATCTTGCTACCTCCATCTATGATGGTATCGCCAGCGGTGACCCCGTCCTCTACCAGCATATCTTCTGGTTCTTTGGACATCCTGAGGTCTACGTCATCATTCTTCCTATTTTTGGCTTAGTCTCTACTATTCTCACTAGCATTACTCATAAAGATCTCTTCGGACGTTCTGGTATGATCTACTGCATGAGTGCTATTGGTGTTGTCGGATATTTTGTCTGGTCTCACCACATGTTTACTGTTGGCCTTGATGTCGATTCTCGAGCCTATTTCTCCGCTGCTACCGCTGTTATCTCTATCCCTACTGCTGTCAAAGTCTTTAGCTATATTGCTACTTGGGCTAGCGGACGTGGTCCTAAAGGTTCTAGCATCACTTGGGCTTTCTGGTCCTTCCTTATTTGCTTTACCTCTGGTGGTTTTAGCGGGCTTATCCTCAGCTCTGCTAGCCTTGACCTCATCCTACATGATACCTACTTTGTTGTCGGACATTTCCACACTGTCCTCTCTCTTGGTGCTGTCTTTGGACTCTTTGTTGCCCATTATTATTTCCACCCTACTTTCCTCGCTATCTCCGTCTTCGAATCCTACGCTATGTATCACGTACTTATCCTTCTTATTGGTGCTATCGGTGTATTCTACCCCATGCACCTCGCTGGTTTAGCTGGTATGGCTCGTAGAGTTCCCGAATTCGCTGACTTCTTCCTCCCTCTTGTTACTGCCGGTACTTCTGGTACCTTCCTTCTTATCCTCTCTGTCTTCATCTTCCTCCGTGCTTCCTTCCTCTCTTGGTCTAGCATTCTTTGGGCTTCTTACCTCTAAGTTTCCCCTTTACCCAGTTTTCTCCCCCACTTTAAGGCCAGCTCTGCCTTTCTTTTCCGCCTTCGGCGGGTGGGCCTCGCCCAGCCCCGCAAGGCGGTGTGGGCTTGTCCCACACTACGCCCTTCACTCTCCCCCTTTACCCCAGCCTGGCCCCACTATGGGAAAAGACCAGAACGCCAAAGGCGGGCTGGTCTGCGCCCATCCGCCTTTAGCATTAATCACTGGAAAGGCCCACTTACAGCTTCTCTCTTCTCTCTCTTGGTGGGCCGGGATAAATTTCCCGCCCCAACCCCTGGCTTGATTCTCTACCCCCTTGACTATCGGCTTTCTGGGACCCAGGCGCACTGTCCACTATCGTCGCCCACTCCCAGGCTCTCTTTTTCTATGGGCGGGATTCGAGGGATCCCGCCCCTCTGGCTAGATTCATGGTCCAATTTCTGGCTTTCTCTGCCTTTCTTTTCTACGCCCTTGACTATTGGCTTTCTCCGGCCCCGGCGCCACTATGGGAAAAGACCAGAACGCCAAAGGCGGGCTGGTCTGCGCCCATCCGCCTTTAGCATTAATCACTGGTATGGGTGAAGACCAGAACGCCAGCGGCGGGCTGGTCTACGCCCTTCACTCTCCGCTTTCTTCGACCCCGGCCCCACTATGGGAAAAGACCAGAACGCCAAAGGCGGGCTGGTCTGCGCCCATCCGCCTTTAGCATTAATCACTGGAAAGGCCCACTTTCAAGCTGAGAGATTTGGTGTAATGCTGGCTAGGGAATGGGTACCCTAGCCCTTCAATGGCTTTAATTGTATTTCCTTGGTTTTTATTCTCATTCTTATTTTATGTGTCCCAAACTTTTGGTCAATTCTTGGCTTTTGTTCTTATTCTATCTCCTGCCTATTCTTGGTATCTATTAATGAGTGTGACCTCGACCGAGGGCTTCTTTTCATTGACTGATGCTTTCTTTTTGGAGGAATATTCTTTGGTTGAATTTCTAGAGTTTCATATTCTCCTGGTTTGTGGCTTATCTTTTGTTACTCTTCTATCTTTGATTCTATTAACTACTGCTTCTTATTCTATTCATGTCTACACTTTATGGTATATGAAGGAGGACCCTTTTAGTAATATCTTTCTCAGCATTTTAGCATTCTTTACTGGGTCTATGTCTTTGTTGTTTTTATCCGAAGACTTCTTCCTTTTATTTTTAGCTTGGGAGTTTATTGGTATTTCTTCTCTTAAACTCATTGCCTATTATCAGGCTAGAGTTGAAACCTTGCGAGCTGGGATGAAAGCCATTACCTATAATCGTCTCGGGGACTTTGGCTTCTTATTCGCTCTAGTTCTTGGTCTGGCTATCTTCTCTGACTCTCATATTTCTATCTGGTCTCTTTTCCTAGCCCATTTTCACCATTCCTTGTCCTTTTGGATCTCTTTCCCTCTATTCCTAGCTTGTTGGGCCAAAAGTGCCCAAGCCGGACTTCACCCTTGGCTATTAGATGCCATGGAAGGGCCTACTCCAGTCAGTGCTTTGCTCCATTCAGCTACCCTAGTCTCTGCTGGTGTCATCTTGATTTGGAAAGCCTTGCCCATTCTTGCCCTTAATTCCTCTATGCTTCTCCTTTCTTTTCTATTGGGTGCTTTCTCTTTCTTCTTCTCTGCTCTTAGCGCTATTCTCTTTTTCGATTCTAAGCGACTTATTGCTTTCTCTACCTGCTCTCACATTGCCCTCATGTTCTTAGGCTTTGGGACCTCCTTCCTCTCTCCCTTCTCTGATAATGGTCTTCCCTCTATCTTCCATCTCTTTAACCATGGATGGGACAAATCTTTAACCTTCCTTCTTGCTGGACTTCTTCTTCATCTCTTTCACAGACAGGATCTCCGACTTATCGGTTCCCCTTTCTCCTCTTCCCCTACTCTCCTCTCTTTCGCTGATCTTTCCCTCAATGCTCTTCTCGGCCTACCTGGACCATTTATTACCCAGAGCAAGGATCTACTCATTGAATTCCCCATTTTCTCTTTTACTGGGCTTGCTTTCTTGCATCTAGTTGCCCTTATCCTCTCTTTTAGCCAAGGTTATACCCTTGCCTTAGCTCTCAGCTTCTTCTTTGACGTACAGTTCCGATCCTCTTCCCCCTCTCCCCTTTCTGTGTTCTGTATCGCTTCTCTACTCCTACAAGTCACCCTCCTACCACTCAACCTTTCTCCCCTCTTTCTTTATTCTGCCCTCGATCTACCCGAACGACTCCTCCTCTTCGACCCCCTCTCTTTCTTCTCCTTCCCTCTCTTTACTTTTGCCTTCCTCATCTCCTCCTCTGCTCCCCTATTCCCTGCTCTCTCTTCTTGGCTCCTTCGTCCTCAATAGATTGGCCTTTGATAAACTCTTCTCTCATCTCTCCCTTTTACCCTCTCTACTCTCACTCTTCCATATCCACACCTACTTCGAATATGGCCTCTTCATCCACTTCTTCTTCCTTCTTTAATGCCTACTTCCCCATTTACCCCTCACTCCCTTCCCCCGCCCAACACTACCCAGTCTCATGCCCATCTTCCCGCCGGGCCCCACCACCCAGTCTCATGCCCATCTTCCACGCTCCTACGGGCGGAGCCCGTCCGCCGAAGGCGGTACTCCTTGCTGGGGCAACACTATGGGAAAAGACCAGAACGCCAAAGGCGGGCTGGTCTGCGCCCATCCGCCTTTAGCATTACCCAGTAACATGCCAATCTTCCTGCTTGCTGGGGCGGGATTTTTTCAATCCCGACCCTGGCTTTCTCTCCACTTTCTTCCCCCGCGCGCCACTACCCGGTAACGTGCCCATCTCCCACGCTCCAGCTCCTTGCTTCATTTTCTCCGGCCGGCGGCACTAGCTAGTTTTATGGGCTAGCGCCAAAGGCGCAAGGGGTTCACCCCGGCGCGCCATAGGCGCTTGGGGCTCTCCCCTAGTGATGGCTTTCTTGATGATCTTCGAGTCCTATTCTATCTTTTTCCCTATTTTTCTGATTCTACTATTCAGTAGATTTCTTAGCATTAGTCTGCTGGTCTCTATTTTTACTTGTTTTATTGGTAAGTTTGCCCTAATACTGTCTTGGACCAATTCTATCCTTTACTATTTCTTCGCTTTTCTCCAAGCTTTTACTGGCTATTCCCATTCATGCTTTCTCAATTTAGCAGCCCTTTGGATGACCTATCTCTTAGATTTTGTCTTCTGGCTATCTTTTCTTTATGCGGATTTCTATCTTTCTATTATGGTAGAGCTCTCTACGCTCTTTCTCTTCTATATTTTATCCTTCCTCTTCTTCATTAGCGATGATTTTATTGCTACCTTGCTGCTTTTTGAGTTTCAAAATATCCCCCTCTTACTCTTAATTCTCACCAGACATTCCAACCCTTATCTTTCATCCCTATCACTATCTCCCCTCAAAGGCATAGGTATGGCTATTTATCTGTTAATCTTCTTTGGTCTTATCTCTGGTCTTTGTCTCTTCTTCTCCTTTCAGCAATTTTATCTCCTTTCTTCCTTACATTTCCTCTCTTACTTCCTTGACTACCTCTCTTTCTCCCCTGAATGCCCTTCTGCGCTATTCTTCTTGTTTGTTAGCGGATCTATGAAGCTAGCAATTTTCCCCTTCCACGTATGGCTATCTAAGGTCCATGTTGAAGCCTCAACTATTGGCTCTGTCTTGCTAGCTGCTATTGCCCTAAAGACTGGCTTCTATCTCCACTTCCTTTTCCTCCCCTACTTCAAACAATTTACCACCTCTCTTCTCTTGCTCCCTCTTTTTATTGGTACTTTCTTCTCTTCTGCCTCTCTCTTCTACCAAATCGACCTCAAACGCTGGATTGCTCTCTTCTCTATTGCTCATATGAATCTCTTCTACTTAATCTCTTTTGGTATCTTCCTTGCTAATCCTTTCTTCTTCTCTTACTTCTTCCTCTCTATTGTCCTTTTCTATGGTATGTTCGGACATTCTCTTATTAGTGCTGGACTTTTCTTTATGATTGGTTTCTTGCTAGATCTTACCTCCTCTAAATATAACTTCGACCTTCCCCCCTTCCTCCAGCATTTCTTCCTTGCTTTCCTTTTCCTGTTCCTTTTGGCCAATTCTGGCTTCCCTTCACTCTTCCTTTGGATATTCGAAACTTTCGCTTTCACTGTCCTTCTTCAATTCCACCTCTTTCTTGGTATTTTCTGCGCTCTGGCCTCTTCTTCCGCTCTACTATCCTCCCTCCTTATCTTCTACAAATTCTTCCACAACCCTTTCCAACTCCCCTCTCCCTCTACCTTCTCCTATTCTCCCCTTTTCCTATTACTTCTTCTTACCCCTTTACTCGCTTTTCTCTTCCTCGCTGGTTTCCAATTCCTTTCCCCCTTACACCTTCTACATCTTTAACCGGACCAGCTCCCCATCCCCTGCCTTTATCCCCTACGCCCTTCACTCTCCCCTTCCCCCCACCCCGGCCTAGCGCCAAAGGCGCAAGGGGTTCACCCCGGCGCGCCCTTTGGCGCTTGGGGTTTTCCCCTAGTTCTCACTGTCATCGCCCACTTACAGCTTTCATCCCCAACTTCCTGCTTGGTGGGGCGGGATTTTTTCAATCCCGACCCAGGCCTAGCGCCAAAGGCGCAAGGGGTTCACCCCGGCGCGCCCAAAAGCGCTTGGGGCTTTCCCCTAGTTATCGGTTTTATGGGTGAAGACCAGAACGGCTAAGCCGGGCCTGGTCTGCGCCCATGCCGGCTTTTCCGTTATCGCCCTCTTCCCGACTGGGCTGCGCCTATCCGCCCAAGGCGGTATCTTATGTCTAGCCCCGTCAAAACTCCAACCTTTATGCCTTTTATGAGTCCTTTTCTATTTCTTTCCTATTACCACCCTTTTCGCTTTTGGTTTTTGCTTAACTTATCCCTGGCATCTGGTCTATTTATCTCCTCCTATTCTTTCTCTAAAGGCTACCTCTTACTTTTATTTGCCGATTTCTCCTCTACTTTCGCTTTTGGTTCTTTTCTTTCTACTTTCCTATTAGTTCTTGGACTCATTTACCCTCTCCTTTGGATCTGGCTAGTTTATCCCTTATTTCGTAGCCAATCTTCTCATTGGAGATATATCCCTGCTGGTTTTTCTGTTGGTTCACCCATTCTTGCCTCTTGGATTCTCCTAGCTCTGCTTCTTCTCTATTTCTCTTTCTTCTTCTTCCTTCTTTTTTAACGCCTTGCGGGGCAGGGCCCAGCCCCTGCCGCCCTACGCGGTACACATTTTTCCCCCTTTTGAATCTCTCCCTTCCGGACCGCCTTTGGCGGGCCCGCTTTTCTACGCCTTCTTTATCCATATTCTCCCCATCCACCCTGGCCCAGTAATCACTATTCTCGCCCAGTTCTCACTTCTATCTTCCTAGGGCGGGATTCCAGAGATCCCGCCCCTGATAAATTCCCTGTTTCTTCCTCTTTTGTGCTGCTCTCCTTTCTACGCCCTTGACTATTGGCTTTTATCCGGCGGGCCTAGCGCCAAAGGCGCAAGGGGTTCACCCCGGCGCGCCCAAAAGCGCTTGGGGTTTTCCCCTAGTTCTTACTAATATGGGTGAAGACCAGAACGCCAAAGGCGGGCTGGTCTGCGCCCATCCGCCTTTGGCATTATCGCCCAGTTCCAACTTCCTACGGGCGGAGCCCGTGCCGCCGAAGGCGGTACTTCATGACATTTTCTTCCCCTGCTATTGAACTTCTCTCTTCTTATTTTGATCAATCCTGCGTTCTTTATTCTTCCTTCTTTGGTGGTATCATGTTTGGTGCCCTTTTCGTTCTCACTAATTGGTGGCTTAAGAAAGCTTCCTGCTTCCGCTTCTCTTCTCACGCCCCTCTTGAGGTTTTATGGACCTCTTTGCCTATTTTCTTTCTATTTGTCACTGTTCTTCATTCATTAGCTATCCTCTATGCTCTTGAAGTTGATAAGCCCTTCTCCTCTTCTTTTGGACAAGTTACTGGAAATCAATGGTATTGGTCTTACATCAATCCTACCTTCTCTTCTGGTGCCTTAGATTCCAGACTTGTACCTTCTAATCTTCTCTACCCTGGTTCTCCCAGACTTATCCTCGTTGATCAACCTCTCTTTCTCCCTCAATTCTCCAACGTCTCCCTCCAAATCCATTCTAATGATGTTATCCACTCTTTCTCTCTCCCTGCTCTAGGTATTAAAGTCGACGCTGTCCCTGGCCGTAACTCCAATCTCTCTCTTTCTGGACTTGTCCCCGGTTTCTATATTGGCTTCTGCTCCGAACTTTGCGGTTCTGGACACGCTTTTATGCCCATTAACCTTTGCATCTTCTAAACCCCTACTCCTATCTTGTACCTCCTTTTCCCTCTTCCCTTGTCCTCCTTCTTTCTCTACGCCCCTCACTCTCGCCTTTCTCCCTACCCCTGGGCCCAGTGATCGCTTCTATCGCCCAGTTCCCAGTTTTTGGGGATGGCCATACAATGGCAATCCCCCTTCCTATGGGTAAAGCCCAGACCGCCAACGGCGGGCTCGGGCTGCGCCCATGCCGCCGCAGGCGGTAGGGCTAAGGGATTACCGCCTTCGGCGGATGGGCGCAGACCAGCCCGCCGATGGCGGTCATGGTCTTTGCCATTAGAGAAATCCCGCCCCTTCATTTTCTACGGGAAAACCCGCACCGCCTGCGGGGCCGGGTGAACCCGTGCCGCCGCAGGCGGTACCCCCTTCACTCATTGATTTCTCCCTACCCCTGGGCCCAGTTTTCACTTTCATCGCCCTCTTCCCAGTTTTTACCTCTCTCTCTCTTGCTGGGGCGGAATTGTGGATTCCGCCCCTGTTTAGGCTTTCTTTTCTAGGGGAAAGCCCCAAGCGCTTTTGGGCGCGCCGGGGTGAACCCCTTGCGCCTTTGGCGCTAGGCCTTCTTCTGGCTTTCTACATGACCCTGGCCTAGTTATCGCTTTTATGGGTGAAGACCAGAACGGCTAAGCCGGGCCTGGTCTGCGCCCATGCCGGCTTTTCCGTTATCGCCCTCTTCCAACTTTTGAGCTCTTTCTCTCTTTTGCTGGGGCGGAATTCGATATTCCGCCCCTGTTTACGCTATCTTTTCTAGGGGAAAACCCCAAGCGCTTTTGGGCGCGCCGGGGTGAACCCCTTGCGCCTTTGGCGCTAGGCCCTCTTCTTCTGGCTATCTACTCGAACCTGCCCTAGTGATCGCTTTCATGGCCCACTCCCCAGTTTTGACCTCTTTCTCTCTCGTGCTGGGGCGGAATTCGATATTCCGCCCCTGTTTACGCTATCTTTTCTAGGGGAGAGCCCCAAGCGCCTTTGGGCGCGCCGGGGTGAACCCCTTGCGCCTTTGGCGCTAGGCCTTCTTCTTCCCGCTTTCTACACGAACTTGGCCTAGTTATCGCTATTTTCGCCTAGGGGAGAACCCCAAGCGCTTTTGGGCGCGCCGGGGTGAACCCCTTGCGCCTTTGGCGCTAGTTCCAACTTTTGACCCCTCCCCAGAAAATTTTGCTCCTCTTGGAAATCCCTCTTGCTCTCTCTAGCTCTTTGGTTCTCTACGCCATCTTCCCCATTTCTTGCTCCTCTCGCCGCCCCCCCAGTCCTCAGTGTTCTCGCCCAGTTCCTGGATCCTAGGGGAGAACCCCAAGCGCCAAAGGCGCGCCGGGGTGAACCCCTTGCGCCTTTGGCGCTAGTCCTGGGGGCTCGCCGTTTGGCGAGCCCCCTCTTCCTATGGGTACCGCCTGCGGCGGCACGGGTTCACCCGGCCCCGCAGGCGGTGCGGGTTCTCCCGTAAAGCCCAGACCGCCAACGGCGGGCTCGGGCTGCGCCCATGCCGCCGCAGGCGGTAGGGCAAAATTAGAGAAATCCCCCCCTTGTTCTCTACGCCATCTTCCCCATTTCTTGCTCCTTAGGCCGACCCCCCAGTGAATGCTCTCATCGCCCACTTCCAGCCTCCTAGGGGAGAACCCCAAGCGCTTTTGGGCGCGCCGGGGTGAACCCCTTGCGCCTTTGGCGCTAGTTTTGAGGGCCCGCCATTTGGCGAGCCCGTCCTCCTATGGGTACCGCCTGCGGCGGCACGGGTTCACCCGGCCCCGCAGGCGGTGCGGGTTCTCCCGTAAAGCCCCAGACCGCCAACGGCGGGCTCGGGCTGCGCCCATGCCGCCGCAGGCGGTAGGGCGAAAGGATTCCAACAGAATCCCGCCCCCTTGTTTTATGGGTGAAGACCAGAACGGCAAAGCCGGGCCTGGTCTGCGCCCATGCCGGCTTTCCCGTTATCCGCCTTTTTTCTCAAAAATTGCTCCTTTCTTTTCTCCGCCATTTGACACAATTCTTGCTCCTAAGGGCGGGGTGCCACTTTCAACTGTCATCGCCCACTTCCGACCTCCTCCTTCTTCGGGCTCGCCAAGCGGCGAGCCCGATGGGGCGGGATTCGAGAAATCCCGACCCTGATATGGGAAAAGACCAGAACGCCAACGGCGGGCTGGTCTGCGCCCATGCCGCCGAAGGCGGGAGTTCTTTGTTCTCCCTTGGTGGGGCGGGATTCGAGAAATCCCGACCCTGGCTTTCTCTCTCTTTTTGAAGGCTGCCCTTCATTGTCTACGCCCCTTTTCCCCATTTCTTGCTCCTCTCGCTGGGCGCCAGTGAATGCTCTCATCGCCCACTTCTAGGCGGGATTTTCCCCTTCTTTTGAGGGCCCGCCAAATGGCGGGCCCGTACTCCTATGGGTACCGCCTGCGGCGGCACGGGTTCACCCGGCCCCGCAGGCGGTGCGGGTTCTCCCGTAAAGCCCCAGACCGCCAACGGCGGGCTCGGGCTGCGCCCATGCCGCCGCAGGCGGTAGGGCGGAAGGATTCCACAAATCCCGCCCCCTTGTCTTCTAGGGGAAAGCCCCAAGCGCCTTTGGGCGCGCCGGGGTGAACCCCTTGCGCCAAAGGCGCTAGGCCATCTTCCCCAATTCTTGCTCCTGAGGCTGGGCCCACACTATGGGTAAAGACCAGAACGCCAAAGGCGGGCTGGTCTGCGCCCATCCGCCTTTAGCATTATCCACTGTCATCGCCCAGTTCCAGGCTCCTAGGGGAGAACCCCAAGCGCTTTTGGGCGCGCCGGGGTGAACCCCTTGCGCCTTTGGCGCTAGTTTTGAGGGCCCGCCATTTGGCGAGCCCGTCTTCCTATGGGTACCGCCTGCGGCGGCACGGGTTCACCCGGCCCCGCAGGCGGTGCGGGTTCTCCCGTAAAGCCCCAGACCGCCAACGGCGGGCTCGGGCTGCGCCCATGCCGCCGCAGGCGGTAGGGCGGAAGGATTCGAGATATCCCGCCCCTTGCTATCTACCCCATCTTTCTCCGCATTTTCCCCTAGGGGAAAACCCCAAGCGCTTTTGGGCGCGCCGGGGTGAACCCCTTGCGCCTTTGGCGCTAGCTCTCCCATTCTCTTTCTTTTTCCTCTCATCTGCTGCTTTCTTTTCTACGCCATCTTTCCCACTCATTGCTCCTAAGGGGTGGCTGGCAGTGAATGCTCCCATCGCCCACTTCCAGGCTCCTCATTCTATCTTCTTCCTGGGGCGGGATCCGAATCCCGCCCCTTGCTTTTTACGACATCTTTCTCCGGATTTTCTCCTAGGGGAAAACCCCAAGCGCCAAAGGCGCGCCGGGGCGAACCCCTTGCGCCTCTGGCGCTAGCCCGGCCTCTCTCTGACTTTTTTCCTCTTCTCTGCTGCTTTCTTTTCTACGCCCCTTTTCTCAATTCTTGCTCCTATGGTCGGGCCCCAGTGAATGCTCTCATCGCCCACTTCCAGGCTCCTCCTTCTTTCTTCTTCCTGGGGCGGGATTCGGATCCCGCCCCCTGCTTTTGACGACATCTTTCTACGAATCTTCTCCAAGCCCTTGCTTTCTCTGACTTTTTCTTCTCATCTGCTCCTTTCTTTTCTCCGCCATTTTTCTCAGGAATTGCTCCTCTCGCGAGGCGCCAGTGAATGCTCTCATCGCCCACTTCCAGGCTCCTCCTTCTTTCTTCTTCCTGGGGCGGGATTCGGATCCCGCCCCCTGCTTTTGACGACATCTTTCTACGAATCTTCTCCAAGCCCTTGCTTTCTCTGACTTTTTCTTCTCATCTGCTCCTTTCTTTTCTCCGCCCTTTTTCTCACTCATTGCTCCTTCCGCTCTATCTGACCTTTTTCCTCTCATGTGCTGCTTGGTTTTCTCCGCCTTTTTTCTCACTCATTGCTCCTTGCGCCCCGCCCCGGTATCCACTGTCATCGCCCACTTCCAGGCTCCTCCTTCTTTCTTCTTCCTGGGGCGGGATCCGAATCCCGCCCCTTGCTTTTTACGACATCTTTCTACGAATTTTCTCCAAGACCTGCCTCTCTCTGACCTTTTTCCTCTTCTCTGCTGCTTGGTTCTCTACGCCTTTTTTCTCACTCATTGCTCCTTGCGCTATCTCTGACTTTTTTCCTCTCATCTGCTGCTTTCTTTTATCCGCCATTTTACACAATTCTTGCTCCTATGGGTAAAGACCAGAACGCCAAAGGCGGGCTGGTCTGCGCCCATCCCGCCTTGGTGTTATGGCCACCCTCCCACTATGGGTAAAGACCAGAACGCCAAAGGCGGGCTGGTCTGCGCCCATCCGCCTTTAGCATTATCCACTGTCATCGCCCACTTCCAGGCTCCTCCTTCTTTCTTCTTCCTGGGGCGGGATCCGAATCCCGCCCCTGAGAATTGACGACATCTTTCTACGAATCTTCTCCTAGGGGAAAACCCCAAGCGCTTTTGGGCGCGCCGGGGCGAACCCCTTGCGCCTCTGGCGCTAGCCCTTGCTTTCTCTGACCTTTTTCCTCTCATCTGCTCCTTTCTTTTCTCCGCCCTTTTTCTCAGGAATTGCTCCTTGCGCTATCTCTGACCTTTTTCCTCTCATCTGCTGCTTGGTTCTCTACGCCATTTGACACAATTCTTGCTCCTATGGGTAAAGACCAGAACGCCAAAGGCGGGCTGGTCTGCGCCCATCCCGCCTTGGTGTTATGGCCCGGTTCGCACTATCCACTGTCATCGCCCACTTCCAGGCTCCTCCTTCTTTCTTCTTCCTGGGGCGGGATCCGAATCCCGCCCCTGAGAATTGACGACATCTTTCTACGATTTTTCTCCCACCCCTTGCTTTCTAGGGGAAAGCCCCAAGCGCCTTTGGGCGCGCCGGGGTGAACCCCTTGCGCCAAAGGCGCTAGGCCATCTTTCTCAATTCTTGCTCCTCTCGCCTCGCCCCACTATGGGTAAAGACCAGAACGCCAAAGGCGGGCTGGTCTGCGCCCATCCGCCTTTAGCATTATCCACTCTCATCGCCCACTCCCAGCCTCCTCCTTCTTCCTTCTTCCTGGGCCGGGATTCGAGAAATCCCGGCCCTCCGTTACCGAAAAGAATTGGGAGCCAGAAGCTAGGGGAAAGCCCCAAGCGCTTTTGGGCGCGCCGGGGTGAACCCCTTGCGCCTTTGGCGCTAGGACCCGCATAGGGAGTATGACAGTACCCAACTCACCACCTTCGTGATACACTATCCACATTCATCGCCCTGTTCTAAGTTTTTTCATCCGAGGGCGGGATTTTCCCAATCCCGGCCCTGATCTGGATTCATTTTCTGCGCCTTTTTCTCAATTCTTGCTCCTCTCGCGCACCGACCACTGAATGCTCCCATCGCCCACTTTCGGCTTTCATGGCCCTGTTCTCACTTTTTTCATCCGAGGGCGGGATTTTCCCAATCCCGGCCCTGATCTGGATTCATTTTATGGGTGAAGACCAGAACGGCAAAGCCGGGCCTGGTCTGCGCCCATGCCGGCTTTCCCGTTATGCGCCTTTTACACAATTCTTGCTCCTATCGCGGACACCCCCCACTCACCACTTCTTTCTTCCTGGGGCGGGATTCGGATCCCGGCCCTGATTTGTCTTGTTTTCTTTCTTCTGGTTCTTTTTTTGGTTGATTCTGCTCCTTTGCTATCTACGCCTTTTTCCCCAATTCTTGCTCCTATGCCGCGCCCCCCACTATCCACTGTCGTCGCCCAGTTCTAAGTTTTTTCTTCCCAGGGCGGGATTCCACAAATCCCGCCCCCTTCTTTTCTCTGGCTTTTTCTCAATTCTTGCTCCTTTCGCGCACCTCCCACTTCCCGCTTGAATCGCCCAGTTCTAAGTTTTTTCATCCGAGGGCGGGATTCGATAGATCCCGCCCCTGTGAATTTCCCTTCTTTTTCCTCTTTTGTCCTGCTTTCCTTTCTAGGGGAAAGCCCCAAGCGCCAAAGGCGCGCCGGGGTGAACCCCTTGCGCCTTTGGCGCTAGGCCATCTTCCCCAATTCTTGCTCCTCAAGCGCACCTACCAGTTCCCGCTTCTTTCGCCCAGTTCTCACTTTTTTCATCCGAGGGCGGGATTCGATAGATCCCGCCCCTGTGAATTTTCCTCCTTTTTCGTCTTTTGTCCTCCTTGGTTTTCTCCGCCTTTTTTCTCAAGAATTGCTCCTATCGCCCACCTCCCACTATGGGTAAAGACCAGAACGCCAACGGCGGGCTGGTCTGCGCCCATCCCGCCTTTGGCATTATCCACATTCATCGCCCTGTTCTAAGTTTTTTCATCCGAGGGCGGGATTCGATAGATCCCGCCCCTGTGATTTTCCCTTCTTTTTCCTCTCTTGTGCTCCTTGTTTTCTCCGCCTTTTTTCTCAATTCTTGCTCCTCTCGCGCACTTCCAACTTGAATCGCCCACTTTCGGCTTTCATCGCCCTCTTCCAACTTCTCACTTTTGTCTTCCGAGGGCGGGATTTTCCCAATCCCGGCCCTGATCTGGATTCATTTTCCGCCTTCGGCGGGTGGGCCTCGCCCAGCCCCGCAAGGCGGTGTGGGCTTGTCCCACACTACGCCCTTCACTCTTTGATTTCTACCTACCCCGTGCCCCAGTTCTCACTGTCATCGCCCTCTTCCGGCCTCCTCATTCCTTGCTTCTATCTTCTTACTCCTCTCTACTTCTCTCTTCTTATTTTGATCAATCTTGCGTTCTTTATGGGAGCAGAACCAGACCGCATTCGGCGGGCTGGTCTGCGCCCATCCGCCGAAGGCGGTATTCCTCCTCTGCCGGTCCTCGCAACCCTAAACCAGCTCCACGCAACTCCTGCACTTCTGGCCGTGCAGGTTTAGCCAGCTATTCCAAGACTACTGGTACCTTTCTTTTCTGGTTACCTATTGTCCAGGTCCGCGAGGATCATTTTCAATCTTCATGGACCCCTAGTTCCATCCTTACCCCCCAACTCGCCAGAGACACCTTTCTCGCCCTTAGAAACCCCGAGCCAGCCCATATCGCCGGCATCAAGGTACCTTTTGGCAGACCTCAGTCCATCGCTATCACCAAGCCTACTGCGGTGGCTCAAAGCCCCACCGACTCTTTGCATTTCGTTTATAAAAAAGAAGAAGAAATGCACTTCACCCCCTACTTCCTCGAAATGCCTGAATATATCTACTCTACTAGGGTCTTTCTTAAAATGTTCCCCGAGCACAAGACCAGAAAGCGTCA